>JAPPVO010004400.1:0-17903 GCA_030407325.1 Camellia japonica | reverse complement strand
TATTTGGGCTGCGTGTTCAATTTCAGAAAAAATCTGTGGGCTGCGTGTTCACTAAATCTGGGCTGCGTGTTCAGTATTTTGGTATTTGGGCTGCGTGTTCAAATCAAAAATCTGTGGGCTGCGTGTTCACTAATCTGGGCTGCATGTTCAGTAAATTTGTGTATTTGGGCTGCGTGTTCAAATTTCAGAAAAAATCTGTGGGCTGCGTGTTCACTAAATCTGGGCTGCGTGTTCAGTAATTTTGGTATTTGGGCTGCGTGTTCAAATTTCAGAAAAAAATCTGTGGGCTGCGTGTTCACTAATCTGGGCTGCGTGTTCAGTAATTTGGTATTTGGGCTGCGTGTTCAAATTTCAAAAAAAAAAATCTGTGGGCTGCGTGTTCACTAAATCTGGGCTGCGTGTTCAGTAAATCGTGTTTTTGGGCTGCGTGTTCAAATCATAATCATCAGTGGGCTGCGTGTTCACTTTATTTCTATCTGGGCTGCGTGTTCAGTAAATCAGTGTTTTGGCTGCGTATTCAAATCATTAATCAGTGGGCTGCGTGTTCACTTTATTTCTATCTAGGCTGCGTGTTCAGTAAATCAGTGTTTTGGGCTGCGTGTTCAAATCATTAATCAGTGGGCTGCGTGTTCACTTTATTTCTATCTGGGCTGCGTGTTCAGTAAATCCGTGTTTTGGGCTGTGTGTTCAATCCTAATCAGTGTGGGCTGTGTGTTCATCATCAACTTGGACTGTGGTGTTCAGAAATCAGAGTTGGGACTATGTGTTCTACTCGTAGTCAGGGTGCGCCGTGTGTTCGCCTTCAAAGGGCTGTGTTCGACAATCAGTGTTTGAGCCGTGTTCAATGCGTAGTCAATGTGTGCCGTGTGTTCACAATCAATCAGTCAGTGAGCCGTGTGTTCAACAATTCAAGTGTTTGAGTTACATATTCAGAATGCAGACAAAGTACTACATCATAAGCTAAAACTGTGGGTTCAAGCATGGCAAAGCTACAAAATGCAGAAAAATATACAGCAAATGAAGTAAAATACCTCTCGTGCCTCGTGAGAGAGGTGCTGCTCCGGCTCTCGCAAAAGAAGATCCCCGGGTACCCGATCGTTGAACTCGGTGAAATGACGAAAAACTGCCCGCGGAAGCCTATGTGCCGACGGAGCGTATCGATCGGGGATAAAAGGCCGGACCCTCGGGGGCAATGCCATAATGTCAAAATCATCTCCGGCACCGGAAGGCCTCCACCATAAGGAAATGACCCGCCATTTGAGAATCTGCAAAAGGAGCAAAAAGGAGCAAAAATGAGCCAAAATTGAAAAAGTCAACAAAAGTCAACTCTCGGGGAACGAAAAGTCAACAAAAGTCAACTCCCGGGAAAATTTTCCAAATATTGAGACAAACTTACCTCAGGTGGTGAAAACGAGAAAAGAAGCTCCGAAATCAAAATTTAGTCGCCTCAAAGTGCTTAAATCTGAAGGATTTCGCGGAAACAACTTGCGTGGAAGGCCGAAAAGCGCGTATAAAATGCAGATCTGAAAGAGAAAATGGCTTGGGAAGCAAGAGGAGAGAATTTCACACTTGGGGGGAGTGATTTCGGAGGCATTGGAGGTGTGTATATATAGAAATAGCCGAAAAGACCAAAATGCCCCTGCTTTTGGGCAGGTGGCCGGCCGACCCCCTTTTCTGGCTGGCCGGCCATTTCCTTTTTTGCCCCTGGCCGGTGGCCTTCCCAAGGGCAACCACCTGGCCGGTGGTGTTCCCCACCCCCTCCCCTACCTCTCTGCAAATTTTGAGGAAGATCGGAGTTCCCGGGACCTGAAAAAGTTCAAGAAAAGTGCATTTTCTGGCGCGAAATTGCTCCGCCGGGACTTGGGCTGCAATTTCTGACATGTGTCTCATCATATTCATCAAAATCAAGGTGTATCCTTTTGAACATGTTGTAACCTCTCCGGAGGTGAAACCGAGGCCGTGATTGAGTTGCCTTCGCCGAAATGCGCGTTTTCTTGCTCATTATTTCGCAACCGACGGCACCCTGATTCGTGCTCATTTTGCATTGTTGTGCGTATAACTTGCATTCTAATCAACATTTTGCATTGTCATGCATGATTTCTTGGTGTACCATATCTCTGTGCTTGTGCCTGCGTTGTCACGCATTATCTTTTCTCGCATTGCGATGTGTTCACCCGCCGACACTGCGTGTGTCAGACTTTTGGAATTACAGACATCACATTGAATATATGTTGTTGGCATATTGTTCTTGTTGAATTTCTCTATTTTTGCAGGCACGATATTGTATGTACGGTTCATTTGAGGCTGGTGCGACCAGACGAATCGCGCAGGTATCGTATCTTCTCCGTGTGAGACGCGACGAGAATTGAATAATTCTCCGCATTCCTACCTACTGCATGAAATGTAGTTGTTGCTTTGCATTCTTGCTTAAAACTGTTGCATCTATTTGTCAATACTTGCTTCATTACAGCTTGCTGCACTTGCATGATCACCTGGCTCCGTGCCTATCACTTTGCATTTTGCCCCTGCCTGCGGGCACGCCTGCGGGCACACATCTCTGTTCATCTTGTATGATTGTCTAAGTCTTCGGCCTTGTCAAAAATGGGTCGTCTCTGGGCTTTGACATTCACTCTCGTCACTTGTGACTTCCGAGTTCTGTCAAAGAGGGGCAACTGTAGACACCCCATTTTTTGACCGGACCTTAAGACTCAACGTCACCGGTTGAGCACGGCTCGGTGATGTTGCATATTGTGCTCGTTCAGAAGTCTCAGAGTCGCGGCTGCCGCCCTGCCTTCAGACTTCCGAACCCTCTTCTGTGCCTTGTCTCGGTTTGCGAACCAGACTCGGTTTTCTCTGTTTTCTTTCCTGAGGGAAGGGAGTAGTCCTGTAGATTATCTCCCAGTGGCCGTGGGCTACGTTTCGTGGCCGTAGGCCATTTTGCCCATTTCAGAGCCCGGTTCCCGGTTTTCGGAGCCGTCAGGCCGTGTGCCTCGGTTCGGGACCGTCCAACCGTTCCGATTCCTCCGGTTCTTGGCAGGTACCTCTGTTTTCTCATAACGAGGCACACTGGGGTCTTAGATACCCCGTGGCTGAATGCCACTTTCGGTGCTTACAGCCGGTTTTCGGGCCCCGAACCTCGCGGTTTGGCCCCCGAGCATTCATTTTGTATCGGTTTTTGTTCATTTCTTGGAAGGTACCTCTGTTCATCATAACGAGGCACACTGGGGTCTTAGATACCCACTTCGTGGCCGAACACCACTTTCGGTGCCTAACAGCCTATTTTGGGACCCCGAACTGCGTGATTTGGGCCCCGAGCATTCATTTTGCATCAGTTTTTGTTCAATTTTGGCAGGTACCTCTGTTTAGCACCAGGAAGATCACTGGAGGGTGGGAGGCCAGCAATTATCTCAGATAACCAGTTATGCTCTTCCGGCGCTTGTTTTGCTCACTTCGGGGCTAATGTGAATACCCTAGGGCCATTTTCTTCCAACCAAAACCACATATTTGTGATGAGGGACATGGGAGGACCCAAAAAGTGATGGCCGGCCAGTAATTATGTTTTTCATTTTTGAGCCTCTCTTTCAAGTTGAGTGTTGTGTCTCCTGATTCAGAGTTGCCAAATTCTAACCATGGGGTCTTGTTCTACACACCTGGGAGGACCCAAAAATTGGTGGCCGGCCATTAATTGTTGTCTTCATTTTTGGCCATGGCCGGCTGGCCATGGGAGTGGCTGGCCGACCAGTGGGGTGGCCGGCCGGCCATCTTCAAGAAAAGTAGCTGGCCGGCCTGCTTTCTCCTTTTGAGCACTTTACAGCTGGGCAGCTGTATCTCCAAATATCTCAGCCCTCCGGGGATATTTTGGGAGGGAAAGCTTGGGTGCATTTCCCTCCCCTTTTACACCCCTTTCTTGCCCATTTAAGGGGCTGACCTTCTTCTTTGTTAGGGTTACAAAATTTTCCCTCAAGAGCCCATCTCCCTTTGCCTCCATTTTCATCCCCAAAAACCTTGAAAAACTTTCAAGTGTTAGCCTCATTTTGTTCATCATCTCCTAGCACACCACCAACACCACTTCATTTCCAGAAGCAAGGAGGAGTTCTTGGGAGGTTTAGAAGCAACTTTCATCAAGCAAGAGGTAGCAAAAGTCTTGTTTCAAGGGTAAATCTCAAATCCCTCTTTTGTACCATTTTCTTGCTCCTTTCTTAACCCTATTTCCATATTGTGTTGAGCTTCGACCCCTACTGAAAGTGGTCCCCTTTTGAGCTCATTTTGATTTTGATTAAGGGCTCAACCCTGTTTGAGCCCTCTATGGCACACTTGCTTCAATAGCATCTTCTATGTCAATATTTTGCATTAAATATTTAGCTTATGAGTGATCTATTTTCGAGCATGTCATAAACTGTGAGTGGGCCTATTTTGAGCCCCTCTTCAACATTGAAGAAGGGCTCAACCCTGTTTGGCCTCTCTATGATGCACTTGCTTCATAATTCCTTCAATTTACCGTAAACTTGCATGATTTATTTGACCTACATGCAGTCTGTTTTGGAACATATCATGAACTGTGAGTGAGCTTATTTTGTGTCCCTCTACAATATTTTAGAAGGGATCAACTTTGTTTGGGGTCTCCATGTTATACTTGCCTTTATATCTCTCTTTGACCCCATTTTGCATGCCTTTTTTGAGCTTACCTAGCTTCTATTTTCGGCCATCATCAGTACTGAAAATATCCTTATTTTGGCCTTCTTGTCATGTTTTGTTAAGGGTATTAGGCTATTTGGTGAATGCTTTTGGTACTTCATGTTATACCCCCTTTAGTCCCTTATTTTTGCATGTCTTGCTTAGCTTCTGTTTTGAGCCTTCATCAGGCTAGGAAAGTGTCTTATTTTGGCCTTCTTGTCATATTTTGTTAAGGGTCCAAGGCTGTTTGGTCCATCCTTTTGCTACCTTATGTTATAGCTCTCTTTTGGCTCATATTTTGCATGCTATGTTGAGCATATCTACATACTGAATTGGAGGATGTCATCTACTGTAAATGTGCATATTTTTGGTCCCTCTTTAATGTCGTAGAACTGCATTTTTCAGTTTGAGCATTGTATATATCACTTGTTTCATTATTCCCCTCTTTTCCCCCATTTTTGCATGCTATTTTTGCCATACTTGTGATTGTTGTTTGGCCATTCTTTGTACTGGAAAAATGCTATTTTAGGGGCTTCCTAGCATCTGTCTTTACATGTCATGTCCATACTGCGCATGTTTGGCATAGCTGTAGGCCATTTCGGGTGCATAACATTGCATTTCGGGCATCGGGTGTAGATTTGCTATAATTCGGGGACTGTTTTTGCATCATTTCGGCTGCTGAAATTTACATTTTCCATATGCCATATGCTACATTTCATTTAACGCATTGCTTTGGTTTGCGCGCCGTGGGCACGCATTTCGAGGCACCTCTTTTTTATCCGACGGCCTCCCGTGTGAGTGTGGCTGAGGCCCTCTCATGTTGGTATAAGCCCAATTTGCATCGTGTATGTCATTTCATGCTTTAATGCATCACCTCGGTTTGCGCGCCCGTGGCACGCATTTCGAGGCACCTCATTTTTATCCGACGGCCTCCCGTGTGAGAGTGGCTGAGGTCCTCTCATGTTGGTATAAGTCCATTCTGCATTCCGTATGCCATTTTCGCATCATTGCATTCCGTATGCCATTTTCTCAGTTTGCGTGCCCGTAGGCACGCATTTCGAGACATCTCATTTTAGTCTCATTGTACATCATATTCCATGTCATTTTGCATTCCGTATGCATTGCCTTGGTTTGCGCGCCCGTGGGCACGCATTTCGAGGCACCTCATTTTTATCCGACGGCCTTATGTGAGTGTGGCTGAGGCTCCCTCATGTTGGTGTAAGCCCATCATTGCATTGTGTATGCCATTTCATGCCTTAAAATCATCGCCTCAGTATGCGTGCCCGTCTGGCACGCACTCCGAGGCGTCTCATTTCCATAGCATTGTGCATGCTAGGATTGTATTTTAGTTGCATTTCATGCATATCATGCATATCGCATTGTGTTCGGGATAGGAGTTAGCCCGGGCACGGGAAACGAGGCACATTTCGTACTCCGAGTGACGGAACGGGTCTCAATTCCCAAGTCACCGACACTCCGGATTACCCATGATGGAGTTAGGTTTTGTTGTAGCATTCATCTGCATTGCACCCTATATTGAGTTGTGCAATCCGATTCCTCGGCCATCATGCATCGATATGCGTGATTGGTGGCACGAGAATCGAGGCATGCATATATTTGTGAAATACATTGCTATGCCCTTTTCCTGCTCTCTGTTACAGCAAAATAAGGAATCAACAACTTTTCGGAGTCTGGCGCGCATTTCGAGAACAATTGCAAACAGAGGCTAAATTGGGCATCCCAGTGGATTTCTGCGCAAGGCAGCCCAGCATACATCATTCGGCGAAAGTGAGGCAGCCCCTGGCTTGCATACCAGTTTACAGTTTTTCTTACTTATTTTTTTTAATTAATTAGAAAATCTGTAATATTCGGACTGTAATTTCGGACTGTAATATTCTTTTATTTCGGACTGTATTATTTATTCGGACCCTCTGCGCGAGGGCAATGCTGTAATAAGTGTGGGTGAGTGTGATGTATGTCTTCCAACCCCAATTTCTTTCTCCCTTTTATTTACCCGCTTATGATGGTTAGATATAGGGCATATTTCGATTAGCATACAGTATGATAGCATGTTTGCATCATTCATCTGTTTTGCACGCACCGTTCTCGGCGCACCATACAAACTGCATTTGTATTTCAATTCCAAATTGAGTACGTGTTAGTTGATTGCATTCCATATGCCATGTTTAGAATAGCCGAGCCTGCTATAGTTGCATTATTGCATGCGTTGCATTAGGCATTTCAGCATATTTAGGATCATGCATGATTTCTAATCAGATTTTCTGTTTTGGCTTGGAGTACTCGGTGAGTTTTATGCTTTAGCATCCTTGCATGCGTGTGAGTGATCGCCATGAATAGCATGCTTACCATGAGGCTATGTGCTTATGTGATATAACTGCCTTGAATGCCTGTGGGTGAAGGTTGGGTTATTTGAATTGGGACAATGCGTTGAATGTTTGTTTTAAGCCCACTAGATAGTGGCAAAATCATGTTTTCTAAGCCCACCCGAGGGTGGCAAATCCGCGTCTTAGCCTACCTGCGGGTAGCACCATCAAACCATTTTCAAACAAACAAACATGAAATGTTTTGTTCCAATTCAGGCGGCCCAGTCTATACTTGTTTACTGCGAGCATCACATAGTAACCTAGGCTAATAACCGGAATAAGAACATACAATGTTTTCAAAAACAGATATCATGGTTAGTAGAGGCCGGTCTTTGACCGGGCGAGCGGGGGTGCTCACGAAGTGACCTTCCCCAATCGTACCCAAGTTCCCGAGCCGAGGCAACTTTGGTGATGACGGACACGTGGCCTTTGGCACCGAGTCAGGGTTTCCTAAATTTCCCAAAAATAAAATATTTAGGTGGCGACTCTGTATCTGGCGAAGCAGTCCATGTTTGGCACTTTTTTCAAAAATCTGTTTTCAAAACGATTTGCCGGATTTGGACTCTTTGGTTCAAGATTGAGAACCGTGACATTTGAGTCCTTGAATTGTAGTGACCCCAATATGAACAGAACGGGACTTAACCCTCCCGGGGCGTTCGGGACGTCTACAGTAGGCATTACGTGTTACCTCCGCTTTTACAGTATGATTGAGATTCACAGGTGTGTCGGCCATAGCGGTCGTAACGGTGCCATAACGACCGTAATGGCCTATTACATAACAGTTCGGAACTATTTCTTTCAAAAAAAGCCCAAAAAAAAAAGCTAGAAATAAGGGCAATAGGTCTAGGTTGAACGCCTCAACTGCGCATCTTGTGCACTGAACATTTTTTTCCAGGGAGACGACGCCTAACTGGATTACCAAAAAATTAAAGAAAAAATGGAAAACAAAGGAAACTTGGCTTAAACGCTTCGAATCAAAGATACATATCGAGAGATACAATTCTTTCACTCATACGATTGAAGTACAATTCGAAATTTGAAGAAATCTGGGCTGCGATCTTCAATGTTTAGGGTTTTGCTGGTATCTTTCGTCCTTTCTCTCTACCGTGTTCTCTGTCTCTCTATTTTTTTTCTCTCTCATTAGGTTCTCTCTCTCTCTCTCTCTATATATATATATATATATCTTTGGTGTAGAGGAGCGAGGCTCTTTGACTTCTTGATAATGACTAGTCTTTATCATAATATAATGGCACTTATGTATTTATTATTTAAAGCTCTCTCTGTTACTCTTTCCAACTTCCACCAGAACCTTCATAATTTAATAAAAGAGAATGTGTTTAAAATTTCAATGACACTTTTTAAGATCATTTTTTTACAGGTTATTATTTTAAAAACTATTTATGTTATAATTAATTAATTTTATATTTTATAAAAGTAAAAAAAAAAAACTCAAAAAGCTTATTATTTTAAAAACTATTTGTGTTAATTTTTGTTGATTAGTTTATTTTATTTTTATTTACAGGTTTTTCAAAAAGAGAATGAATATTCAAGTGATCCAAACTCATTTTTTTTCTTTATAATTTATTTTTTAATTTTTATATGATTGCATTGGCATGTATAATTTATTTTTTAAAACTATTTAAGTTAAAATTTGCATATACTTCTACAAGTACAATAATTAAAAATAATAATTTTATACATCTAAGTCCAATAAAAAAATTTTGGCCACAAGTGTAATATGAATTTATGACATATAAAGTCATTAATTATTAAAATAAAATATAAAAAATTCAGTTTATAGTGATTTAAAAATATGAAATATATTGGATCGTACTTAAAAAATTACAATAATTTATCAATATTTATTTTAAAACCCAATAAATATGATTATGGAAAAAAAAATATGCGTATCGGTAAGTTTTTTTTTAAATTGTGCGAAAAATAAAAAAATTCACCGTTCCGGTTACCGCAAACGTTACGCTATGGCTTTTACACCCCGCAACCGCAACCGCAATCGCAACTGCGCCACTGCCACTGTTACGACGACCACAACCGCTTTTCAAAACCTTGATCTAGAGGGTTCGGCTACTAACATATGACATATGTATCATCTCAAGATATGAAGTAGCGCACATAGTCAATTTTGGAAAGGATAAAACCCATGAATGCAAATCAACCGAACCCGAGTGCATGAAAGATGGATGCAATACATGAGTATGATAAATAAAACATGATGCTATGTATATTTAGAAGGCATGTAAATAAAAGGGATAGAAAGATGTGGGGTTGAGGGATTATTACAACAATTCAAATGAGAATGGGAGAAGAAGAAATTATTACAATAATTGAATGAATAAATAAAAAGAATAGACATGGGGTTGGAGAAATTATTACAACAATGAATAGATTCAGTCAAATTACTGCTAAATCTAACCAATCATATTAAATAAACAAAGGAACTCAATCAGTAGCTCCAGAACCACCCGGAAGAGCACTCCCCAGAAATTGTCTACTCTGTTCTTAGGCAAAATCATCCAGTCAAACACAAAATAGGACGATCGGCTACTAATATGACAGACGGAACACTTCCTTCGGGGAAACTTAATTCGGTGCAGAGGGATCCAAAACAGAAACCGAGCACATCTTCTAAAGAGTGCTCATCCATTCTACTTCTCCTACTTACAAAGACTACTTACGGAAGGTAGGTAGGCCTTAAATCTCAACAATAGGATAGAATAGATATGTACAACAGATATTTTGTAACAATTCCTTGAAATAAACGAATTAACGCAAGATCAAATTCACGCCTAAGAAATAGATAGGAACCTACATCATCTATTTGTAAATAAGGGCAAGTCAATACCCAAATTCATGCTATTAATTGGTGAGAGTATATTAATGTACATCATTTCTTAGTAGAAGCTTTACTTTTAAAACAAGGGATTCATCAAAAGCTATTGAGAATTCGTCTTTTATTCTTGGAACAAGAATGTTTCCACCCCTTTCCATGTTCATGAATGATTGAGAAAAGAGATTTCAACACTCTTGACATAGAATCTCTTGTTTTACTTCCAAAAAAACAATCAATGAAATGGAAAATCACAACTCTCTCAACATCAAATCCCAAGAATCATTTAAGTAATCTTATGAAACAACCACTATTACTCATTAATGTTAAGCATAGGTTGAAACACATGGATTAACATAATCATATGATGAGATATGTGAGGAGAAGATGTGCAACAAGAACGAAATCTATTCTACATATCAAACTTGTGAATGGATTTATACCCCTAATCACATCCACAAGGTTCCAAAATGCATAAGAACAATGGATGTAAGAAATTCTAGCTATGGAAAGCAAGAAAATGGAGATAAACGATTGAAAAACAAGAAAAACTATCAACTCAATGAATTGGTGGCTACTTTCTACTCCCAACCACATCCATGAGGACTTATTACATAATTACAGCAAGTATAGAACAAAAATAAAGCTAAGAATAGAAGGATAAGAAGGAGAAAGATGATGAATAATGCAAGAAACTCACCTCTTGAAGAGGGTGAGTTCTTTGGTTTTCTAAACCCTTTCTTGGTTCCTCAAGATCCTCTAGAGGTGTCTTAGAGTGTCTAAGGTCCTCAACAATAAGCTTAGAAGTAATTTTTAATGGTGTTTGGATGATGGAAAGTGGAAGCAAGTAGGTTGAAGGTGATGAAGGAAGAGGGATCTCTCTAACCTTGTTATAGGCCTTGGGAAAAATGTTCAACCCTTTTAAATGAGTTTTCATCCTCTACTTATAGAGTTTTGGATGTTAATATCTGAGATATTTATAGAAAGTGTGCAAAACAAGCTAAAATTCCCAAAAATTCTTTGTATCTGGACAATTCAGCCAGTTGTACCCTTTGGTGTCTGGCCGAATGTATTTTGAGCCGACTATGATATGTTGTTCGGCTAGTCAAAAAATACATCATTGGATCAACAAGGTAAAGTTAGCACAAATCGAAAGGAAAAATAGGTATTTCAGAGGATTTCACCACTTCCACTCATTCCTCCTATATCCCTTGCTCGGTCTATTTGAAAGTATACTATATTTTGATTTTGAAAAGATGAGCCTCAGGACATTGTGGAAGTGTTTGGAACTGCGTAACCAAACATATTTTGAAAGATGTTTTCCACTGGTTAAAAAGTATTTTGGCCAAAATAATTGGGTTGGATTCTCATCTAAACTCTCATAACTCACAGATATAATAGAGCGAATAAAAATACAACTAAGTGGAATTTTTTACCAACGGGATTGCTAATTAAAAAACCCTAACAAAGAGAATAAGTATACATTTATATTATTTTTTATTTTATCTTAGGTTTCAAATTATTTTATTCAAACTTGGAATGTGTCTCATGTATTTCAAAGTAATAAAAAGTGTCTGAAGAGTTTTGTGTACCTTCTTAGAAGTGTTCGTACTTCTTTCACTAGATCACTTCTCTCTCTCTCTTCTCTCTCTCTCTCTCTCTCTCTCTCGGTTCTTTTTTTATTAGGGCAAACTTCACTTTACCTCTTGTGGTTTGGCCATGTACAATTTACCTCCCTAACATTTAGAAATGACCACATAACCCCCACATGGTTTGTGGACTGAAATGCACCGTTAAACATTCCATCCAACTTAACTGCAAGTGTGAAACACATGATAGACATAAGGGTTATATACTCATTTTTAAATTTCAATGAGCTAAATAGCACATGGCATAAAGTACATAGGATTAACGTGCACTTTGAATGACGAAAACATCTGTAGTTCACATACTTAAGTTATTTATATACATGAGTATTTTAGTTTTTTTTTATTGAATTATTAACGGGTCTAACGGTGCACTTCAAACCACAAATCATATAGGGGTTATGTGATCAATTGCAAACTTTAGGGGATAAACTGTACATGATCCAAAGCACAAGCAGGTAAAGTAAAATTTGCCCTTTTTATTATGAGTCCCAAAACACTAGATATCATGTATTCATCTACTGCACATCAATAAGTAGGGTTTGAAATCGAATGCTTCATTTGTAACTACCTTAGTAAGTAAGATTCAATTACTAACTCATTCTCCAATGATGTTTCTTACCATCTTCTTCATTTACAGCTTTACTTTTCCATTTTTAGCCAAGTTTCTAAAGTTTAGACAAAACTTTATTCACTAACTTTAACTCAAATTGATTTATGCATAGCCAACTAATCACCATAAACTTCTATGAAGTATTGAATGATGACAATTCATGCATTCATAACTTCATTGTGTAACTGTTACGATATAATTTTAGGTTTATATATATAGACACACATTAGAAGAAAAGAGAGAGAGAGAGAGAGAGAGAGAGAGTGTGTGTGTGTGTTTAATCCATACTCTCCTAATATGATAAACATGTTTTGTTACGGAACAATACTATGTACCTCGAATTTGATCTTGCCTCAAATGGCTCGAATTTTGTTTTGTCAGTTGTTCGGCCGGTCGTCCGGTTGGTCGTTTGGTAAAAAGGCTGACAGCCGCGGTCGACAAGGTAACAACCGCGGTAAATAAGTGCTTCACCCGGTCGTCCAGCCGGTCGACCGGTGAACACAAATTCAAGCCATTCGAGACAACTCAATTCGAGGCACCAAGAATTTCTGTTTGTTATAGGACTAACCCTAATAATTTTACATTTTGATATTATTTACATCAGAAATACTCTTAAATAATTTGTACCTTATAGTAACCATAAAAGCCATCCCCACTATTTAATGGATGTCTCAATCAAAATAACAAAATTAGAGAAATCTCATTCATTCATCAAAAAATATAGGACTCGAGTCAAAAAGAGGGGAAAGTGATTTTTTTTTCTTTTTTTTCTTTTTTCAAGAGAAAAAACGAGAGACTATGTAGTTATTTGAGAGAATGAATTGCAATTTTTTAAGTTTGTATGATCTTATGGATTTGTTTCTTTGTTTTTATTTTTTTAATTTTCAAAGAAAGCATGAAATTTATTTGGCATACTATAAAAACATTCCGAATTTTTGACAAAAATGAAAAAATTGAGATTTTTTTATCATTTTAAAAAAAATATAAATTAAAAAAAAATCAAACGATTAAAATTTCTCTAACTTTAAATTTAAGGCAATTTATAATGACTTTCCCTGAAAATTGAAGAAAATACAGGAAGTTTTATAGTTTTAATATAATTATATTAATCTCTTTTTAATAAAGTTAAAAGAGTCGAAACTAATGCAAATGGTGTGAAGATGGAAAGATAAACAAAGTAAATATATATATCAGTGTAAAGAGATGACAATATTATTTTTTATTCATATAACTAGCGAATTATTAATGAAATTAGGCTAAATATTATTTGAATTAAATCTTAAAGAAACTCAATATAATTCAGCCAAAATTGTAAGACTTAATATATGTTTTTCTTTTTTTTAAAATAATATTAGTGACGTGGTATTACTGTTACACTAACTTTTACTCCAAGAAAGGTAAGGTAATTTACTCTTAAATTTATGTATACTTGCGATTCATATTGTGGCCCCAAGATGTTTTAAAAAGAGATGTTTGTTTGGTGGGATTGAGGCGTAGAATAGGATTTCATATCTAATAAGGGGTTATTTATATGGAATCCCTCTAAATTACTGAGAAGTATCACACTTTGACTTTGTAAACTAAAAAAGCGTACAAATGGACCACTTCACTTTGACCCACTAAACTATAAATGCGTACAAATGGACCTCCTAAACTATTTATATATTTCACTTTGATCCTTTTGTTACTGCATTGTGAGTAAAATAAAACTTTTGACATTTTTGAGATGAAAATACCCTTTAGCACTCTATAGATTTACAATTCCATTACTATTGTTTTCTAATTTTTTTCAAATATAAAACGTTCATCTATTATTATTATTATTATTTTATTATTTTTTAAATACTCTTTGTAAATATATTTTCTATAGTGATCCCGGTTTTTCCCCTGTCATTTACTACATTTTGGACTCGAGTTCCGTGATTGATGTTGTTGTTTGTATCTCATTTCAATTCTTTGATTCTTTGTAATTGAGTTTTGGGATGTGTTGGGTGAGTTTGGAACAGGTTGGTTGTGAGTTAGAACAAATGGTTGTTGCCCAGGATTTGGCTTCCTCGCTTGAGCGAGGCTCTTTGCGCTTGAGCGAGCCTTGGGTGTTTGCTTCTTCGCTCGAGCGAAGATTTGTGCGCTCGAGCGAGTATTGTGGGTCTTCAAGTTTTTTTTTTCAGACGCAGCTTCCGCTCGAGTGAGCTTTCTTGCGCTCGAGCGAGCCTTGTGCTTTGTGTCTCTTCGCTTGAGCGAACAGTATTGCACTCAAGCGTGCGTCTGCGTCTCTTTTAGACCTGAAGGATGGCATTCTTTGCTCGAGCGAGTTTCTTGCGCTCGAGCATGCGTCTGCGTTGGTTCAGACCTAAAGTTTCTCATTGTTCGCTCGAGCGAGGTCCTTTTGTGTCTGGTCGCCGAGCGACCACTCCTTCGCTCGAGCGAGCCCTGTTTATATCAGATCACAACAGCGTGATTTTACATCACTTTTTCATCCATTTTTCACTCCAAACCCTAAAATCGACAGCCTCTCTCTCTACACGCACACTCTCTCTACAAATACTCCATGTTCTAGGGGTTTTTTATCTTAGTTCCTTTGTAAGAAAGCTAGAGCATTGCGTGGGCTTTGTTTTGATCCGAAGAAATTCAAGTTTGGAGCATCTTGAGTTTTTCTCTCCTTCTCCTTTGAGCTTCTTCATTTGAGGTAGGGACAATCTACTCATTTTTATGAGCTTTAACATAAATATTAGTCATTTTGTATAAATGGTGTGATTTGGAAATTTTGGAAAATTAGGGTTTTGAGATTTGAAATGTTTGAAAGGGGGGTTTTCTATCTTTGGACTTCATTGTGTGTGTGAGGTCTTGAAAATGGGGATATTTGGGTAGAATGGATGAAATTTGGTCTTAGGATCAATGTTTGAGAAAAGGGGGAAAATGCCCTAATCGAATTCAAATAATTAATTTGTATAATTAATTTGGTAAATTGTGGAAATGTGAAATTGGGTTGAGAATCTTGAAATTGGGGGAAATTGTGATTGAATGGTGTAGTTGGATTGATAAATCACTCATCAATGGAAAATGTAATAAATTATTTGTTTGATAGATTTATTTATTTGTTTAGAAATAACTATTTTGGGCTATCGGTGGAAGATAGTTTTAATTGTTGTAGACACTGCATGATGATTAAGTAAATTGTAACTAATCAATGAGATTACGTCATTGAATGTAACAGTGGAATTAACACATTGAATATGTGAATTGTTGGGTCATTGTATATGACTATGTGTTTAAATACATTCTATATGTATATTGTGCGGGAGGAGATAGGGGATGTACTTCATTTGTTTGGAAGGAGATAGGGGATGGACTTCATTGATAATTAAGTTGGCCGGAGTGTCCAAGGTAAAAGTCCCAAAATCTTTTATATATTTGGGTGCTGGTTCCTTCGGACGTAGTTCCATAAAATGGCAAGAAAATGGAAGTGTTGAATGTTGTTGATTATTGAAGTGTTGATATATGAGTTGTAGTCTCATTTTAAATTGTTTGGATAATATTGAATAATGCAAGTGGATTGATTTGGATACATGAAAGAAAGCGGTTTGTAAATGTTGATTGGTTATGGAAAGAACGTAAGTTGGCTTGTAAGTGTTAAATATTTATCAAATGCTAATGTTTTAGTTAATTCTCATATACTGTTTAGCATATCTCTACTGGACTGTGGCTCGCCCTACTTGGGACACCATTTTTAGGTACAGGTGATATGCCGCCTCCAAGGACATAGCTTGGGAGGTTTAGAGGCTGAAGGCTTCTTTTTGTTGTTACCTTTTTGTGTTACGTGTAATTCAAGCCAAAGGCTTTATATGTAACAGAGTTAGAACTCTTCTTTAGTGTCACCAAGTATTTTCTTGGGAGGTTGTAAGCCGATGGGCATCTATTTTTGTTGTCAAGCATGTAACATCTTTTGTAAAGAGCACTCTGATGTATAGAATATAATACTTTTTCTGTTTTATGGATCTTACGAATGAATGAATTATGTCTTATTTTGAGGGCGTTACATTTTCTAGAAATAATATTCAAGAAAATAATAATAGAACAAAAAAACTCATAATATAATATATATATATATAATAAATTAGTGTCGAAGGGTATTTTCGTATAAAAAATGTCCAAAGTTTGGTTTAACTGATGATATAGTAACAGAAGGGATCAAAGTGATACTTCTTAATAGTTTAGAGATCTATTTGTATGCTTTTATAGTTTAGGAGATCAAATTGATATTCTCAATAATTTAGAGTCTCCATCTAAGTAACTCATATATCAATTATTCCGTTGTTTGATTTAAAAATTGAGGGTAAGACTAATAGTTATATGTGGGACAAGTATGTTCTAAGTAAGGAGGAGAGAGGGGCATAAAAAGGCTGGACAAGGATTGAGAGAAATATGAGATGTACAATTTGATGCAAATTAATGTCATATATATTAAAAATATTATGTAAAATCAATTAGTGTTATATATATATATATATGTTATATAAATTAATTTTATATATAATGTAAATATTTAATAATTATTTTTCAATAAACTAATATGTTAAAATGCCCAAATTCATCATCCACTATTTAGTTTTAATTTTATTCTCAAACCATACCAAACCGCATTGTGTACATTACTTTTATAAGCTGCTAGTCATTATGGTTTTAGTTACGAAATATTAAAAATAGTTAATGGAAGAGATATTTATTCATAAATTTTTCTTCACCTACTTATGTTTCAGTTATTTTAAATTATTTTCTTATATTCTAATAAATCCTATGAGTGAAATAGTTACCAAAATACTTATAATAATAATAGGATAAAGCATACATCAATATTCACATTGATAGTGTGAATGTTCTATGATATGAACATTCACACTGTCAAATTGACACTATCAAATTTATTTAATGTGAATGTTCACATCATGGAACATTCAAAATAGTCCAAAATAATGTACACTAAGTTACTAAGATTTCAAAAATATTTATAAGGGTAAAATTATCCATAAATTACCTTAATATATGGGAATTAAGATTTGATAAATCAAATGTTTAAAATAATAAGATTTATTAAAATTCAAAAATATTTGATGAATTAATTAGAATACAAATACTTAAAAGATAATTTTCTAATAAACTTCCCTTAAATATATAGTAAGATGTAAGCAAGAAAAAGGGAATCAGCAAAAGTCTTTTGAAAACACCAACTAATTATTACAGGGGATTTTGCTGATTAAAAGGGGATTACACCAAACTAATATATTTGCTAAATACATTTGGTGACTATAAAATACTAGCATGTCACCTATGCTATACACGAGATTAAATAATTATTGATAAATTTATTTTTAAATTAATTAAAATAATTTCAGAAAAAAATTATATTAAGTAAGCTTTAATTTTATTTTATTTTAACAAAAAGAGTGTTTGAAATTAGCTTTTTAAGTGACTTTTTAGATTTTTTAAGAGATAAAATAAAGTTAATGTATTTAGGAATGAATTTTTTAATTATACAGAAAAATGCAAATATTTTTGTTTGTTACTTAAATTTCCCATTTTATCCTTCCAAATGTGTAAACACCTATGCACTCACTCACAAGAATTGTTTAGTCTTTTCAAACTGGGAAAAAGATTTTCTAACTTTTTTTTAAAAAACAAAATTTTTAAATTTTTTTTTTTGGTGATGAATGCCAAACATATTTTAGAACTATTTAATTTCT
>JAPPVO010004399.1:0-29160 GCA_030407325.1 Camellia japonica | reverse complement strand
TCAGTGCCATGAAACGCCCGTGTGACCCGTATTGAAGCAACCCTCGAGCAAGAGGCCTCAAAGTCAGATCAGGGAGATCAGATCCCACCAAGCAAAGCTCGAGAAGCAACCGTGATGGACTTTTCCTGCAAATCAACCCAACAGCCGCTCTCCCGGATACAGAGGGCTTCCATTTCAAAAACCATTTGGCATGGGCTTGCTACACTTTTACCCTTTGAGAGGCTCGCTGGGCCGAAAACCCGGAAGGGCGGTCCAGGCAAAAGTTAGAGCAAAGAAAAGAAAAGACAAAAAAGAAAAATACAAAAAGAAACAAAAAGAAGAGAAAAAGAACAAACAGTAAGCAAAAAAAAAATGATGAAAATACAAAAGAAAAAAGAAAGAGAAGAAGAAAAGAAAAACATAGCTCGCAAGGTCGAAAACCCGCATTGGGCACCTTGGCAAAAATTAGAGCCTAAACAGTGAAGGTTAAAATACTCGAGTGTACCTTAACCGGAACTACGTAAGGCTTGATTCCCATGTTTGGGATACGTAGGCAACTTCATCCTGAAGTCCAGCCCCCAACGCTTCCATAGCGTCTCAGTCCATGTCATGGTTTTGATCACCTTTGCCTCCTCCGAATCCAGAGTCTCAATTACGAGCAACCAGGAGCTACGTGATTAACTTCCTCTTAAAAGCCCAAACCGCCAACACCTTCCAGGTGACTGTGTCCATATATTGATTCAAACCGTCTTCGGCTCCTCCGCGACTGAGGGTCCGATCATCATCAACAAGGACTGGCTTACAATGTGCCACGGCATCATCCAAGCAAGGGGCAACTTCCCGTTGCCATATAGTTGCCCTGAGTTACCGCCCAAACTAGGGGCAACTTTCCGTTGCCTTATCCCCCTTTAAGCCAGGGGCAATTTCCCATTACCTCCGATCCGAGGTTGCATATCTCGAGGGTAAGTTCTACGCTCGTTGAGCGTTCACTGTTTGCGAAAATAGTTTTTGAAAATTTTCACTGAAGTTGACTTATTTTCTCGAAAACTATTTCATTTTTCAAAATAGGACCATGTTTGGACCCAAAAGGAGAATTTTCAGTGCGCACAGCCTGATTCGCATGATTTTCAAATCAAAAATTGAACAAGCATGTTAATCTGACGTTCATTTTGATCAAAACTGTTTTGGAAAGAAAACAAAAAATGGTCAAAGTAATGAACTAGGGGCACAGTTTGAGTCAGGTGTTCTGTCTCTCCTTTGTCATCAACACGCCTGCTAGGAAAGCACTTTATCTATCAGAAGAAATAGCCGTGAGCTAGCTGCATTCGGTATGAATCCACCGCTTCCTATTCATCCATCAATCACCCTGGGGAGGGATAAAAATGAGAGAATAAAGAATAGAGAGGTGTAAGTCGAGCGAAAAGTGAACAAGAGGTTTTTGAGAGAAAAACCGAGCTTGAGGGCCGAGTGGCGTGAGAATCACACAAATCAGCAAGGGTGGGAAACCTGCCCGTAGGAATTGGCTCCTCAAGGTCTTTTGTTTTCAAGCACGTCCGTGCGTCGTGTCCTTTGATTTGTCGGTCTCAATTTAGCTTTGAGTCTTTTCCGAGTGTATCTCGTTGTGTTTAGGTCGTGTGCCTTTTATTTTCTTCACTTGAGTCCTTTCCACTGTGTTCAGTTGTAGGCTCGATACCCCGGTTGTGAAACCCCTCTTCCAAAGATTAATCGTTTGTGGTCAGGATGCTGTGCCATTCTCTACATTCGTGCGAAGCAAGAGAAAGAAAAGGGAATTTGGGACATCCGAGTAAGTTTCAACTTCAACCGTTTCAGTTTTGTGATCCGTCTTGTCAGATTGGGTTATTTGTTCAGGGTTTGCTGTGTGCAGAATGGACCGAGTGCTGTGTTATGGGCTGCATGCAGACTAATCCCCAGCAGAGTATGGGTTGTGAGTCCAGTTTGAGTAGTGGTTTGTATGAGTTGTTTGCTGTTAATTGGTTGGCCATCCGATTATCATAGTTCAAATGCTCAATTTTCAGACAACAGATCAATATCATTTACATTTGAGGTGTAATATGATGCAATGCAGCGCAGGGTATGAAACATACACGAATGTAAATACTTTTTTAGACAAAAAGTTTGTTTCATTTCATATCATCTTTTCAAGTACAGAAGTTTTGGAAACAAAATCTGCCTGCGGCAGTACAAAATACTCTATCTACCAACAAAAGAGAAAAGAATAAGAAAAGAATAAGAAAAGAAATAAGAAAAAAAAAACAGCAAAAGTCTAGGTCATCAGCATCATCAATGGCCTCGCGCCGGGGGATCTGTCCTCGCCCTCTTCCTGGGCAGAAGTCCAGGAGCATCACCAGAAGTGTCACTATCCGAGCCCGAGCCCGAGCTACCCCCGGCCTCCTCCTTGGATGACTCTGCCTCCTCCTCAGACTCGTCATCTGGAACTGGAGCCCACGAGCTGCTTCCGGCGTAAATATGCCCTCCTCTGGTGCGGGGATAAGCTCTGCCATCCCGAGTAGAAATGGGAGGTCCAGCTGGAGCGCCGCCCACCAGAGGAATCTGGAAGGGAGGCTGAAAAAGCATGAAAGGTGAACACATCAGAATACTGTGAATGCCGTGAGCAGTGAATCAGTGCAGAATGCAGTGTATGAGTACAGTGTATGTGAATGCCGTGAGCAGTGAATCAGTGCAGAATGCAGTGTATGAGTACAGTGTGTGAGTGCCGTGAGCAGTTTATCAGGTTTTGCGCAGTATATCAGATTGTATGAAACAGTCAGAGAAAACATACCGGAATGCTGTAAAGAGCCAAGATGTCGAAGGTCCGCTGCAGCATCCCCATCATGGAGGCATTCAACTCCACGGACTGCCGGGTGTACTCAGAGGACGCCTGCAAAAGTATCAGATGCATCAGTATTCTGTGGGATATCAAATAAACTGAAATGGAATGACAATGCAAGATACAAAATGAAGTGATACGTACCGGAGGCAAGTCGGGAATACCGGCCAACTCATGACCAGCCGGGGGAGGAGCGAAGGGGATCTGAAAGGTCTCCCCACCCTGCCCTCTGTATGTCAGCATAGTGGGCAGAGCAGGCCAACCGGCCCCCCGTCCTCTCTGAACCCCGCCTCTGCCGCGGACTCGAGCCCTCCTCGGCGCTCCTCCTCCTACTCCTACTCCGGCCGCCGGCGCCGCAGGTCTCTCTCTCTCAGCTCGGCGACCACCACTCAGCGGCCGCATGATGAAGGTCCGGACGTACTCTGAGTAATCGCCCTCGCCTCTGAAGCCGTCCGCCTCCCAACCGATGGTGTAGTCCGCCATCTGCTCAACGGTGAAACGCTCGGTATCCCTCATATGCTCAGGAGGATGCACCGGGACTATCTGCTCAGGTAACCCTAAGGTCTGACGCAAGAAGCGCTCGCCTAGGTACCAAGCCCGACAGACCGGGCCCTCCAGCAAAATCCGGTAACGCGAGGTCTCAACGGCGCCGGCAAACCGATCCCGCACCATCGCTGGCAGAGGAGCCCACGGCTGCCAGGTGATCTGAAATTGAAATACAGTTTGTTACCTACTGGTATTGCAAATATACAGTGGAAAAGTGAAGCTTAAATAAACTGCAAGTAAAACATACCTCGGCAGGAGTAATGGTGTCGAAGTAGCGACGAAAGAAGCTGAAAGTCTCTCGCGGCCTCCGGGCGCATCTCCCGTCATAGCGGCGTGAGAAGGGAATGACTAGAGGAGTCTCCGTCTCCAGCACTGGCTCCAGCCTGGGAAAGTAGGCGTAAACCCATAACTGCAAGACAGATGTCGGAACATTTATCAGATAAAGCAGAATACAGAATAGAGCAGAAATAATAAAGCCATGTGTTGTGCAGTGTGTTGAGCAGAGTATACCGTGTGAACAGTATACAGTAGAGTATGTGTGTGCCGTGTGTACAGTATACAGCAAGTGTAAAGCAGACTACAGTGTGTGCAGTGTGCAGAGTACAGAAAGTACAGAACAGAAATGTAAAGCAAAGGAGAAGGCGTACCTCCCAAGCTCGCCAGTAGCCTCCGAGCAACTGCCCGCTGCCACGGGAGACTAAGCTCATGTACCCGTAAAGAGTGGCCAGAGCCGCACCACCCCAATCAAAACGCAAGATGTCTCGGACGTCCACCAGTGCGCTGAGTAGGCAGAGAGGCACGGTGTTTGCCCGGTCGGCGAAGAGAGTCGTCCCTAGCAAAAACATCAAAAAGCCGCGTGCGTACTGCTCTACAGCCGCCTCGGTCATCGGAGCCGCCACCACCAACGCAGGCTGCACTCTGAACTGCACCTCAAACCAGGAGTAGCGAACAAAGCCTGGACGAGCTAGAGGTGGCGACTCACCAAGCAAGTAGATCTGAGCGGCGATCCACTCGTCCATGTCGGTGTCGAAGGGGATCGGATCACCCCCTACCCCGATGCCGGTGAGCACCGAAAAGTCGTAGGGAGTCATCGTCATGTCTCCCGCTGCGGATAGGTGGAAAGAGTCGGTGGTGTCCCACCACCTCTCTGCCAAGGCGGCAAGGAGAGGTCTGCAGGCGGAGAGCCTGGAAAGTCCCCTGCAAAAGGAACTGAAACCCGCATCCTCCACGATGCGTCGAACTGCCTCGGGAAGCTCTAAGTACCAATCTCGAGCCGCGACATTCCCATACCCGCGAATGGCATGGGAATCTCCCTGTTTTCAAGAAAATAGTTGCAAAGCAATATGAAATGTACAGTTTCGAAGAAACAGTTAAAGTCAGTACAAATCTAGCATGCGTGCAAGTCTTTCAGATTCAAACAGAAACCGGGTACCGGTGTGCTTACAGTAAACTACGGCGCGTGATGCGTCAGTGTGTTTTGAGTGGTCCAGTGTAAACTTGGTGCACGTGTGCACGTTTTTCAGATGCAAGCAAATGTCAGGTTTCAGTGCGCCAGTAGGTGGACTACGGCCTGTGATGTGTCAGTACTCCCACGCGGATCAGTGTAAACATAGCATGTGTGCGTGTTTTTCAAAGTTCAAACGGATGCTAGATCCCGGTATGTTTCAGTGAATTACCAATGTGTGATGCGTCTGCGTGTTTGTGTGATTCAGTGCAAGTCTAGCATGCGTGCGAGTTTTCAGATTCAAATAAGCACCGGGTGTTGGTGAGTTCATGTCAAGAGTGCAATGTGTGCCGTGTGTTTGGGTGATTCAGGCTAGTGCAGTGTGTGTGCATGTGTGTCGGTCCTAAGCAGATATCAGTCGTGAAGTTATCTACAATCAACTACAATATACGGCATGTCAGAATTAAGCAGTTAACGAGTGCAGTTAGCTACGGCAGTCGACAGAAAATTCTACATTGCAAAAAATAAAACAAAGTAGAGATGTTACCTCGGAAACGCCGAAGGACAGGTGCGAGGTCGGCTCGCGCAGGAGAAGCTCCGGGTCCAGCGCTCGGTCGAAACCGCGGAAGTGGCGAAGTCCATCGGGTGGTAGAACGTGAATAGCCGGCCGGTAGGTCGCTGGATCAAATGGGCGCTCGCTCAACGGGAGAAGCTCAACCCCGGGATCCATCTCGTGATCCGGGGGAGTCCCGACATGTGGAATGTCGTCAGCCATGGCAATGGAGATGAGAAATTAGCCGGAAAAGGAAAACCGACCAAGAATGTGAAAAGTCAACCGGAAAAAGTCAACCCCGAGTGGGCCGAAAATGGCCGGAAAGGCCGGAAGATGAAAATACACGGAAATGTAGAAAAAATCGAGGGGAACAAGTCCCGAAAAGGTGAAAATAGCAAAGGAAATCCCGAAATGAGATTTCGATGGTGAAAATGTCCGAAACGCGAAGGATATCGCGAATCCGACGGTAAAATGGTGCGAAAACACGAGGAAAACGGCGAAAAAATGAGAGAATAAAGCTCTAGAGAGATAGAGAGAGTGATTTCGGCGGTAGCAAAGTGAAAGGAATAGGGTTTCAAGCCCTATTTTATAAAGCCCGAGGCAAAATGGCAGAACTGCCCCCGATCAGGCATTTTCTGCCGGTCGGCACTATTTTGTGCCGGTCGGCACATTATTGTGCCGGTGGAGAAGTTTAGGCAGCCGGCGGCAGCCGGTGACCACCTAGCCCAGCCGGTGGTGTTCCCAAGGCCTTGTTTAGGCTAGATGAGGGGTTTTGGGTCTTCATAGCTCAAGAAAGTGCATCTCCGACGCTCAACCGGCCTCCGTTTTGACCTCAGACAGTGTCTTCTGTGTGTGGCACTCA
Organism: Camellia japonica; assembly: GCA_030407325.1. Classification (NCBI taxonomy): domain Eukaryota; kingdom Viridiplantae; phylum Streptophyta; class Magnoliopsida; order Ericales; family Theaceae; genus Camellia; species Camellia japonica. Next base: position 22,928 of record JAPPVO010004399.1, on the reverse strand, counting down.
AATTCATGTGACGACTGTATCCTTTTGTATCCTTTTGTCTTTCATAAGATTTAAAAGTTCCCCCGTGTGTGTTGCACGCATTCATCACACTCTCCGGTGCGCCGCCTCGCGCCGTCTCGCACGTCCCTTGCGACTTGCATTATTTTCCATCCGATAGGTATGCGTGCCTCATCTTGCATTTCATCGCATTTCGAGGTACGCGTGCCTCGTTTTGCATTCCATTTTCCATCCGATGAGGTATGCGTGCCTCATCTGCATTTCATCGCATTTCGAGGTACGCGTGCCTCGTTTTGCATTCCATTTTCCATCCGATGAGGTATGCGTGCCTCATTTTGCATTTCATTGTATCTCGAGGTACGCATGCCTCGTTTCGCATTTCGTTTCCATCATTGAGGTACGCGTGCCTCGTTTTGCATTTCATTTCACACCAATGAGGTATGCGTGCCTCATGATTCATTTCATTCTCACTTGCATTGTTTTGCATCCTTGTGGCACGCGTGTCACATTCGCACAGTTGCCACACTTGGGTCCGGCGGGACCAAAAACACGCGACGGTCTAGGAGACCTTAAATCCTCGGGAGGTGCAAGACCTTCGGTGCATTGAGGTGCAACCCATCGCAGTTGTCATGCATTCAATCGCACTGTTTTGTGCACTCGCGTTGTCTAAACGCATCGCGCTATTTTGCGCAGCGCACTATCTTGTGCATTACATTTCATTGGCGCTATTTTGCGCATCGCACCGTTTGGCGCACCCCCTTTGCATTGTCTTGCATCTTTTGAGGCACGCGTACTTCATTGCACTTCATTTTCCATCTTTTGGGGCACGTGTACCTCATCGTACTTCATTTCTCATTCGCATGGGCATGCGTATCTCACATGCGTTGCGCACCGTTTAGCACACTTGGGTCCGGCGGGACCTTAAACACGCCCGGTCTAGGAGACCTTAAATCCTCGGGAGGTGCAAGACCTTCGGTGCATTGAGGTGCACCCCATCGCATTTGGCATGCATCATATCGCACTGTCTTGTGCACTCGCGTTGTTTAACGCATCGCGCTATTTTGCGCATCTCATTGCATTTTGCATGCATTCAATCGCGCTATCTTGCGCATCGCACTGTCTTGTGCACTCGCGTTGTTTAACGCATCGCGCTATTTTGCGCATCACACCGTCCTGTGCACGCATGGTCCGGCGGGACCGAAAACACGCACGGTCTGGCGAGACCTTAAACCCATCCATTTGCATTGTTATGCATCTCAAAGTCGTGCGTTGGCGCGCATTTCAAACATCATGCATTATCTGCATTCAAAACCACATGCATTGTCATGCATTGCACCCCGGTCTAGGAGACCTTAAATCCTCTGAAGGTGCAATTCCTTCGGTGTTTGTCGTGCCCGAACGACTTTCGGTGGTCTGGTAAAGCAACCTGTCTGTGTTTGTGGTGAGTTCCTAGAAGACCAACTGGGACGGTGAAAACTAGAGTTTGAACGGCTTATGCCTAGAACGCAAAGGTGCGGAATTTCCGAGACTAAAGTCTGGTTTAAATACCCAGGGGGTGTACCCTCGGCTTGAAATCTATATGGAAGCCCCATAGGTTGAGGCGGCGTGTTTACGCCTCAATTCTGGATACTGAACCAACCTAGTATATCGCCCTGTTGGTAAGATAGGGAAAGCTGCAACCATAGTCGTTGCATCATAATGCATTGTCATGCATCATTGTAAAATATTGCATATGTCATGCATTTCAAAAAAAAAAAAAAAACAACAACATACATTTGTCATGCATCATCATGTATATTGCATATGTCATGCATTTCCATTCCATCGTAGTTGCATGCATCCATCGCATCACTTCTGTCTATGGCTTGCGCCTTTCCAGGTTGATCTTGGTCTGGTATGTGCCCCTACTTTTCACGTCGAAGCACGGTTCTGTGTACGCGCTTATTCCTTGATGAGCTTGGTTTGAGGGTTGTGGCACATCTCCTGTGTTAGACGCGGTTCGTATGCGTACATGCCTTTCCGAGGCAAGACTTGGTTTGGCCTGCGTGCCATATCCATTGCATTGTAGTTTGCATGCATCCATTGCATCACTTCCATCCATGGCTTGCGCCTTTCCAGGTTGAGCTTGGTCTGGTATGTGCCCCTACTTTTCACGTCAAAGCACAGTTTTTGTGTACGCGCCTATTCCTTGACGAGCTTGGTTTGAGGGTTGCGGCACATTTCCTGCGTTAGACGCGGTTCGTATGCGTACATGCCTTTCCTAGGCAAGATTCGGTTTGGCCCGCGTGCCATATCCATTGTATCCATTTCCATTGCATTGTAGTGTAATTATTGCGTCCGGCATTAGGATCATTATTCCCTCCTCAGCAGGTCGTTTCCCCACTTATGTCATTCCACCCAATACTTGTTCTTGCGTCCGTGCGAAGTACTCATAGATCAGACATCGTTCTATGGGAGACGGACTGGTTACCTCCATCAATCTATTTGACATTCGTGTGGTTCCGAACCGCTCATGATTGAATCATGATTCAATTGCCCTGCATGTAGTTTGCATTGCATATTTAATTGCATTGCATTGTTAGTTGCATTATTTATACATATTTTGTATATATTGCATATCATTTTGCACTCATTTTGCATTGTCATGCATATTGCTAACAATATTGCACCTGTTAAGTTTGCTTTCTTTGCAGGCACGATATTGTATGTACGGCTCATTTGAGGCCGGTGCAACCGGACGAGCCGCACAGGTATTGTATCCTCCGAGTGAGACGTATCGAGAATTGCATAATTCTCTTACATCCTTTCTGCATTGTAGTGTAGTTGGCGTATGCTAGCTTATAACTGTCGCATGTGTGCTTCATTACAGCTTTCTTTGCATGATCATAAGTTATGCTCGGCTTTTGCATCGTCAGTTGCATCTTGCCCCCGCCTACGGGCGCATACCTTATCTGCGGCTTGTATGCCTGTGCCTGAACTACGCTGGTTTGATTCCTAAGGGATACGTAGCAGCTTGCGAGTTCAACCATTTGCGCTTTGTATGTTTGTCCAAGTCTTCGGCCTTGTCAAAAATGGGTCGTCTCTGGGCTTTGACATTCACTCCCGTCATGCTTATGACTTTCGAGTTCTGTCAAAGAGGGGCAACTGTAGACACCCCATTTTTGACCGTCCTCAAGACCTGGACGTCACCGCGTGGAACACTCGGTGATTATCCATGTTTGTGTTCGTTTGGAGTTCCCGGAGTTCTCGGCTCGCGCGCCTTGCCTCAGGACTTCCGAACTCGACCGTTTTGTGTTTGTTTTGCACCAAACACTTGTGTTTTGCCTTGGAAGGGCAGGGAATGCTTTGTGAGGCATCCCCACATACCACCGGCTGTGGCTAGAGGCCACCGGCTGGCTGGTGTTGCCATCGGCACTTTATTGTGCGACCGGCACTCTTTTGTGCCGACCGGCACTAAGTTTTGTCAAAATGACACTCTTTGCCGGCCGGACACTGTGCAGTTGCTTTATGAGATATTTTCAGACAGCTGTATAGTTTTGGTTCCCCTCCATACACGTGTATGGAGGGATGACCCTCTTAGTTAGCTTAGCTTGTAAGCTTTGCAAGCTTTGCTTGCCTATAAGAGGACCACTCCTCTTCTTGGCTTAGGGTTACAAAATTTTAGCCATTTTAGACAGACCAAGCTCTGGTTTTTAGGGTTAGGATAGATACACCTCCTATCTCTCTTCTTCCCTCTTGTTTTGTACACTAGGTGTTTGTGTCATACTTTTGTTCACCAACACCTAGTGTTTCACCTTCCTTGGGTTCTTGAAGGTCCAGAGGTTTGTTTTGGAGCTTTGGAGCTGGTTTGGTGCTCAAGGAAGCCAATACATCATCTTTGTTGAAGAGGCTCCAAGGGTAAGACACTAACTCTCTTTTTACCCCATTTTTGCACCTTGTTTTTACCTAGTTTAGAACTGTTTTTGTGCTTAGTGTTTAACACATAAAAGTTCTGTTTTTTAAGCCTCTTTATTGTTTATTAAGAGTGTTTGGTGGTTTGAGTAAGTTTGGCCACCCTTAGGCCTTGAAAAGGCCCTTTTTGTGCTATTTTGTGAGAGATCCGAGACTTTGGTGCTTGGGCCTCTTCACCACTGAAATCTTGAGGGATTTCAGTGGTGGGGATGGTGCCTTGAAGTCTCCAAAAGGAGAGGGCCACCCCCTCTCCTTAATGTCCTTGAAAAGGGCAAGTTTTGGCCTCCAAAGGAGCACCATGTTTGGTTGTGTGTTTGAGCATGTTTGGTTTGTTTTTCATGCTTATTATGCCATGTTTTAACTTTGTTATAAGTTGGTTTTAGCACTCCTTGCATGCTTTGCATAGTTGCTTTGTAATGCTCTTTGGTCCCTTAACATGCTTAGGTTGTAGTCCTAATTTGAGCATGCTTTAGGCTTAGATTTGTGAATGTTTTGTGCTTATTTTGCCATGTTTTAGCTCTGTCCATAGTCATTTGGGTTGATCTTGGCATGCATTATATGGCCCTTTGCATTTTAGGCTTGCTAGCCTTTGAGTATGCATGTGTAGCATGTGTTGCTTACCTCATTTTGATGGTTTGGAACCATCTAGCATGCTATTTCAGTCCCTTTGGTGTGCTTGTATGCTTGCCTTAGTGGCCTCTTTAATGCTTTAAAAGCATGTGTTGAATGCTCCATGTTTTGGCCTTAATGCATGCCTTTGATTTCAAGCCTCTTAGATGCCATCTAAGTGGTCCTTTGGGCCTAATTTGACATGCTAAAAATCTGTTTTGGGTTGATTAATGCATGCCATAATTGCCTTGCATAGGTGTGGTTTAATGCTTCATAGACTTGCTTTGAAGACTTGGGCCATTTGTTGCATGTTTAGCTTGCTTTGTTGCATGATTTGGCATCATGTTTGCGCATGATTTTCAGAGTTTTATATGCATGCTAATTGTCCATGTTTAACTCATTTCAAGTGTGCTTGAGAGTTGCCATGTTTGTGTCTAAGTGTTGGATCATAATTGCATGCATGTGTGTGTGTATTTTAACCTTCATTTTGGGCACTTTGACCACTGATTTTGGGCCTATTAGGGGCTGCCCAATTCATATTTAAGCCCACCTTTTATTTGGTTTGCATGCTTACCTTGCATGCTTGCTTGTATGTTTGCATGAATACATTGCATTACCCATGTTGCATGATAGATAACATGACTAGGTTGCATTGTATCAACATGCATCCCTTGTCCCTTGAGTTGGTGATGGGGATTGGGACTTTGGTTTGCTTGGTTTGCATACATTTGAAATCAAAATTGCGTTCTTGGTTCTTAGGGCCATCATGCATGGAAATGCGCGATTGGTGGTCCGGGAATCGAGACACATGCCCCCTTGAGTCAAAAACATGATAAGGGGTGTGTGTAGTGCATAATATATTGAATTGCATTGCCATGCAAGTTTTGCCCTCTGCTGCTGTGAGTGAGTTGCAGGTTCTGCAGGTATTTTGTGCCGGCCGGCAGTGTTTAGTGCCGACCGGCAGTCAATTTTCAGCCGATGGATAAATCCAGTGCCGGTGGCCTCCTCCTTCAGCCGGTGGTGTCCTACCCCAGCCGGTGGTGATCCCCAGTGCCCTGAGAGGCACTCCTGGGACTTTGGTAATTTTCTGAGGAGGAGAGCAGAGGAAACAGAGGCAATCCGTGCATGGCAGTGCGGTTCCGAACCAGTCCGAGCGCGTGTTGCATCCGGTCCTCATCCCGAGGCGATTTACTGTTTAATTAGATTAATTATTTTATTTAATTAATTTAGTTGATTTGTAATATTTTATTAGCTTGCGTAGTTAGTTAATTTGTATATTCTTTCGGTCCCTCCGAGTGAGGGCAAATTTGTAATAAGTGTGTGTGAGTGGGTGTATGTCTTCCAATCCCCATTTCTTTCTTCCCTTTTATTTACCCGCTTATGTTGGTAGATTAGGGCACATTAAATTAGCATACCTTATGCAATGCATGCGTGCATCCATGCATTTGTTTACATGCACCGGGCTCGGTACATCATACAAACTGCATCATTTTTTCAATTCCAATTTGAATACGTGATAGTTGTAACATTTCACATGCCATGCTTAGGGTTAGCCGAGCCTACTCTAGATTGCATCTATGCCTGTGTTGCATTAGCCACTTAACATGAACTAGGTCATGCATGTTTGCTAACCGGGTTATTGTTTTTGGCACGGAGTACGATGTAAGTTTTTATGCTTTAGCATTCGCATGCGTGTGAATGTTGCCATGACAGTATGCTTACCATGCGGCTAAGTGCTTATGTGATATTAACTGTTTGAATGCCTGTGGGTGGAGGTTGGATTGCTTGAGTTGGAATAACTCATTGAAATCCGTATTTTAGCCTACTTGCGAGTAGCAAAACCAACACGTTTTTCGAGACAAAACGGATATGCAATGATTATTTCCGAATTAGGCAACCTAGTCTATACTTATTTGCTGTGCGCATAACATAGTAATTCTAGGTTAATAACCGGTATAAGAACGCATAATGTTTTCAAAATCGGATATCACGGTTAGTAGAGGCCGGTTTTCGGACCGGGCGAAAGGGGGTGCTCATAGCTGACCTTCCCCGATCGTACCCAAGCTCCCGAGCCAAGACTTTTGGTGATGACGGACACGTGGCCTTCGGCACCGAGTCAGGGTTTCCTAAATTCCCTCATAAAAAATATTTAGGTGGCGACTCTGTAATCTGGCAAAGCAGTCCATGTTTGGCACTTCTTTTCAAAAAATCTGTTTTTCTCAAAAACGATTTGCCAGAGTTGGACTCTTTGGTTCAGATTAAGAACCGTGACAATTTGAGTCCTTTGAACTGTAGTGACCCAATACGAACGGAACGGGACCTTAACCCACCCGGGATGCGTTCGGGGACGTCTACACCTTCTTTATGGGGCTTTTTCCAAAATAAGCTAAAATAGCAACTATTTCCCAACTAGGCCTAGTTTGAACGGAATTCCCAAAATAAGCTGAAACGCTATTACAAATCACGCATTTACCATTTTTGTCGCCTAGCGGCGGAAAATTGCTAAAATCGTAAAAGCGTGATTACAAACCACGCTTTTAATTAAGAAAGCGTGGTTACAAACCACGCGTTTAAAGAAATTTGTTTTGTATAGAAAGCGTGGTTAGGAACCACGCTTTTAAATAAAATTTGGTTTTTTCAGAAAATGTGGTTCGTAACCACGCTTTTACTGTTGGCTAAAGAAAGCGTGGTTATCATCCACGCTTTTAACCAAAATCTGGTTTTAAAGGAAAGCGTGGTTCGTAACCACACTTTTATAACTTATATAAAACCCCACCCCCCTAATTTGCAACCACACTTTTTACACTTAGTTTTTTTTCCCCTTCCGTCTCTCGATCTGCTCTCTCTCACTCTCTGCTCTCGCTCTCGCTCTCGCTCTCTCTGCTCTACACTCTCTCTCTCTGCTCTCACTCACTCTCTCTCTCTGTCCATGGGTTCTCTGCTCTCTCCTCGCTGGTATGACTGTCTGTCTCTTTCTCTTAGTTTGAATTTTATATGTGTTTATTGTGTTTGTGAAAATGTGAATGTGGGTACAATGTGGGTAGAATAGGGTTTGTGAATGTGAAAATGTTGTGAATTGATAAAAATGTTGGTAAATAGGGTTTGTGAATGTGAAAATATTGTGAATTGAAATTTATAGCGACCCCGGTATTCCTGTTGTTGTTTAACTGTAATCCGGACTCGGTTCCATAGATTTGTTGTTGTCTTATCCTCATTTCTATCCCTTACTCTTTGTTTTAGAGTTTGGGTTGTGTTGGGCAAGTTGGGAATAAGTTGGTTGTGTTTTAAAACTTAGAATTTTTGCCCAAGTTTTGGTCTATCTGCTCGAGCGGCGCTTTTGATGCTCGAGCGGCTTTTGTTGTTGCCTCTCTGCTCGAGCGGCAGTTTGGACGCTCGAGCGTGAATTTCCTTCTCTCAGCATTTTGGTCGTCTGCAAAAAATTCTGGGAGGCCTCGAGCGGCTCTTTGGACGCTCGAGCGTAAACCTGTGTCTGACGCTCGAGTGGGGTGTTGTACGCTCGAGCGGACCTGTTTCATATCAGTCCGTGAAATCACTTTTGAAATCACTTTTCACTTTTCTTTTCTCTCTCTTACTTTCCCAAAACCGATTTTTGAGAGCTCCTCACTCTAAAACCTAACTTCTCTCTAGGGTTTGATCTAGTAGGAGTGTTTTCCTCACCTTGGGCCTTTGTAAAAAGTGTATTGATCGTCGAGGGCTTCGTTTTGATCCAAGAAATTTAGGATTTGGAGCACTTCTGAGTTTTGCTCTTCTTCTCCTTGGTTCTACATTTGAGGTAGGGATTTCCTTGTTCTTTTTTCAATACTTCGTCTATAGGTAGACATGTGGTAGTTTTGTATTGCATGAAAATCATATCCATGTTGGATTTGTTTGAAATCATGAGAAGGAACATGGGGTTGGTTGTTTTGAAAATGATTATTTTATCATTGATGGTTGTTTGGGGCTAATTGGAGTGTAAATTAGCATGTTATAGTTAAAGAAGAAAACCCCTAAATTATATTTTGATTTGGTAAATTAAAATGGAGGGTAGTTAACCTATGTTGTAAATCTCGATTGTTAATGTAAGTTTGGTGAAGGTGTTAATGCCTAAGGGGTTAACTTTGGAATGGTTTTGAATGAATGTAGTGGACTAATGTGAGTTATGGCTTTATTATCAACGGAATTGGTTTTGTAAAACAAAAGGAATGGAATTGGTTTTGTGGAAACAAAAGGGATGGAGTTGGTTTTGTGAAAACAAAAGTAATGGAATTTGTTTTGTGAAATGAGAAAAGTATCTTTGATATAAGTATGAAAGTTGGATTGTTGTATCTCGAGTGTTGAATACACACATGTGAGGTTGTATCTTTAACTACCATGTTAGTGTTGTTGTTGGGTTGTGATCTCATGTTAATTGAGCCTTTTAATAGATGTACTAAATACATGCATCTAGAGGTTTTGTCCTTGGTCATCGGTGGAGGATGACACGGTTGTGTGATTTGTCGTGTATGCATTACACCACTGTTGATTGAGCATTGTATGTGATGAAGTACTGAGATACATTATATATGTGTACCTGTTCGGGAGGAGATAGGTGATGTACCCCAGTGTGTGAGAGGAGATAGGGGATGGACTCCACACACCTATGTGTTCATATATTTTAACACATTGCTTGTATTTTGATAGTTTATGTGTATGCATGACACATGTTGGTTGTACCCGGTTGTATTGTGGTATTTGGTGTTATACTCCGCGCTGATAATCAGAGGTATCGTTACCTTCTAGCTAGCGCCTGGAGAACTAACTGCGCTGAGAATCGAAGTGTAGACACCCCATTTTGACCGACCTTAAGACTCAGACGTCACCGATTGAGCACTCGGTGATGTTGCATATTGTGCTCGTTCAGAAGTCTCAGAGTCGCGGCCGTGCGCCCTGCCTCCGGACTTCCGAACCCTCTTCTGTGCCTTGCCTCGGTTTGCGAACCAGACTCGGTTTTCTCTGTTTTCTTTCCTGAGGGGAGGGAGAGGTCCCGTAGACTATCTCTCAGTGGCCGTGGGCTACATTTCGTGGCCGTAGGCCATTTTGCCCATTTCGGAGTCCGGTTCCCGGTTTTCGGAGCCGTCAGGCCGTGTACCTCGGTTCGGGACCACCCAACCATCTCCGATTCCTCTGGTTTTTGGCATGCATCTCATTTACTCCCTAACGAGGGACACTGGGGTCTTAGATACCCACTTCGTGGCCGAATGCTACTTTCGGTGCTTACAGCCTGTTTTCAGGACCTCGAACTGCGTGTTTTGGCCCCCGAGCATTCGTTTTGCATCGGTTTTTGTTCATTTTTGGCAGGTACCTCTGTTTTATCATAACGAGGGACACTAGGGTCTTAGATACCCACTTTGTGGCCAAACACCACTTTCGGTGCTTAACAGCCTGTTTTCGGGACTCGAACTGTGTGTTTTGGTCCCCGAGCATTCGTTTTGCATCGGTTTTTGTTCATTTTTGGCAGGTACCTCTGTTTCATCATAAGGAAGATCACTGGAGGGTGGGAGGCTAGTAATTGTCCAAACAAGAAGTTATGCTCTTCCGGCGCCCCCCGGCGCCCGTTTTTCTCACTTCCGGGCTAATGTTGACCACCCTAGGGCCATTTTCTTCGAGCCAAAACCACATATTTGTGATGTACACACATGGGAGGACACTAAAAAACCTATGGCCGGCCAGTAGTAACTCTATTGAACCTTTTGAACCCCTCTTTGAATGGCCTATTCTCTCCTGTTTCAGAGTTGTCAAATTCCAACCACAGGGTCTTGTTCAGCACACATGGGAGGACACCATTGTTTGGTGGCCGGCCATTAATTCAAGAGTTCATTTTTACCCCTTGGCCGGCGGCCATGGGGGGTGCCGGCCGGCCACCTGCAGAAAAAGTGCCTGGCCGGCCATGCTCCTTGGGATGTGTTCCTTACAGCTGCACAGTTGTTTCTCCCATAAGATCTGTATCCGGGGGATATTTTGGAGGGGAATACTTAGGTGCATTTCCCTCCACTTTAAACCCTCCTTTTGTCCATACAACAGCAGCTCAATATGGTAGAAGGGGTTAGAAAACTTGCCTTCAAGCATACATACACACCTCTCTCTCAATCTCTCTCAAATCTTCAAGTTTAGTGCCATTTCTTGAGCATCATCAAGCATCACCATCACCAATCCATTTCCAGCAGCAAGGAGGGATTCTTGAGAGGCTTAGAAGCAACTTTCCTCAAGCAAGAGAGGTAGCAAAAGTGAGGTCTTCAAGGGTAAGTCTCAAATTCCCTCTTTTACACCATTTTCTTGCTTCCTTTCTTAACCTTACTTGCTCACTGTTTTGAGCTCCGACCAATACTGAAAGTGGTCCTCTTTTGAGCTATTCTTGATGTTTGTTCAAGGGCTCAACTCTGTTTGAGCCCTCCATCTTGCACTTCTTTCAATATCCTCTTATATGCCATTATTTTGCATTGAATATTTGGCCTATGTGTGATCTGAATTGGAGCATCTCATGAACTGATATTGTGCTTATTTTGAGGCCCTCTTCAACATTGAAGAAGGGATAAACCTTGTTTTCATGCTCCATATGCTACTTTCTTTGAATCCATGTTTTACCCTTGTTTTTGCATGAAATATTAGGCTTATGAGTGATCTGTTTTCGAGCACAAGGTAAACTGTGAGTGGGCCTATTTTGAGCCCCTCTTCAACATTTAAGAAGGGCTCAACCCTGTTTGGCCTCTCTATCATGCACTTGCTTCACAATTCCTTTAATTTACCGTAAACTTGCATGATTTGTTTGACCTACATTCAGTCTGTTTTGGAACATATCATGAACTGTGAGTGAGCTTATTTTGTCTCCTATACAATATTGTAGAAGGATCAATCTTGTTTGGGGTCTCCATGTTATACTTGTCTTTATTCCCTCTTTGACCCCCATTTTGCATGCCTTTTAAGCTTATCTAGCTTCTGTTTTCGGCCATCATCAGTACTGAAAATATCCATATTTTGATCTTATTGACATATTTCATCAAGGATTTGCTGGTTTGATGAATGGTTGGGGTACTTCATGTTATAGCCTTATATGTCCTCATTCTTGCATAGCATTTTTACCATGTTTTCATACTGAGTTGGGGGATGTCATCTACTGTAAATGTGCATATTTTTGGTCCCTCATCAGTGTTGTAGAAGGGTACTTTTCCATTTGAGCATTGCATACATCACTTGCTTCAATACCCCTCTCTTGGCTCGTATTTTTGCATGCTATTGTTGTCCTATCTATGCTCATTATTTCGCCATGTTTTGTACTGTAAAAAATGCTATTTTTGGGGCTGCCTTGCTACTGTTTTGCATGTCATGTACCAATTACGCATGTTTAGTATGGCTATAGGCCATTCCGGGTGCTCATTATCGCATTTCGGGACCATTCCGTGCATTCGGTGTCATTTCCCCGCCTTTCGGGACTGTTTTGCATCATTTGTAACTGCCAAAATTTCATTTGCATGTTTACATATCATTTCCATGTCATTTCATGCTTAAACGCATTGCCTCGGTTTGCGCGCCCGTGGGCATGCATTTCGAGGCACTTTATTTTCATCCGCCGGCCTCTCATGTGAGTGTGGCTGAGGCTCACTCATGTTAGTGTAAGTCCATTTTGCATTCTGTATGTCATTTTAGTCTCATCACATTGCGTATGCCTTTGCCTCGGTTTGCGTGCCCGTGTGCACGCATTTCGAGGCACCTTATTTTCATCCATCGGCCTCCCGTGTGAGTGTAGCTGAGGCTCTCTCATGTTGGTGTAAGCCCATATTGCATCACATATCTCATTTTAGTCCTATTGCATCCCGTATGCCATTTACCTCGGTTTGCGTGCCCGCGGGCACGCACTTCGAGACATCTCATTTTAGCCTCATTACATATCATTTCCATGTCATTTTGCATTCCGTATGCATCGCCTCAGTTTGCGCGCCCGTGGGCACGCATTTCGAGGCACTTCTTTTTTATCCGATGGCCTCTTATGTGAGTGTGGCTGAGGCTCACTCGTGTTAGTGTAAGTCCATTTGCATTGCGTGTGCCATTTTATGCCTTAGGATCATCGCCTCGGTTTGCGTGCCCATTCGACACGCATTTCGAGGCATCTCATTTTCATAGCATTGTGCATGCTAGGATTGTATCTTAGTTGCATTTCATGCATATCATGCATATTGCATCGTGTTCAGGATAGGAGTTAGCCCGGGCACGGGAAATGAGGCACGTTCCATACTCCGAGTGACGGAACGGGTCTCAATTCCCAAGTCACTGACACTCCGGATTACCCATGATGGAGTTAGGTTTTTTTTGTAGCATTCATCCGCATTCATCCTATATTGAGTTGTGCAATCCGACTCCTCGGCCATCATGCATCGATATGCGTGATTGGTGGCCCGAGGATCGAGGCATGCATATATTTGTGAAATACATTGCTATGCCCTTTTCTGCTCTCTGTTGCAGCAAAATGAAGAATCAGCAACTTTTCGGAGTCTGGCGCGCATTTCGAGAAACATTGCAAACAGAGGCTAAATTGGGCATCCCAGTGGATTTCCGCGCAAAGGCAGTCCAGCATACATCATTCGTCAGAATCGAGGTAGCCCCCCTGGCTTGCATGCCAGTTTACAGCTTTCTTAGTTTAATCTGTTAATTAATTAAAAATATGTATATTATTCGGACGTATTATTATTCTTTTATTCGGACTGTATTATTTATTCGGACTCTCTGCGCGAGGGCAAAATTGTAATAAGTGTGGGTGAGTGTGATGTATGTCTTCCAACCCCCATTTCTTTCTCCCTTTTATTTACCCGCTTACGATGGTTAGATATAGGGCATATTTCAATTAGCATACAGTATGACAGCATGTTTGCATCATTCATCTGTTTTGCACGCACCGGGCTCGGCGCATCATACCAACTGCATTTGTATTTCAATTCCAAATTGAGTACATGTTAGCTGTAGCATTTCACATGACATGTTTAGAATAGCCGAGCCTGCTATAGTTGCATTTTTGCGTGTGTTGTATTAGGCATTACTGTATAATTAGGATCATGCATGATTTCTAATGAGTCTCTGTTTTGGCTTGGAGTACTCGGTGAGTTTTATGCTTTAGCATCCTTGCATGCGTGTGAGTGACTGCCATGAATAGCATGCTTACCATGAGGCTATTTGCTTATGTGATATTACTGCCTTGAATGCCTGTGGGTGGAGGTTGTGTTACTTGGATTGGAGCAATTCATCAAATGTTTGTTTTAAGCCCACTAGATAGTGGCAAAATCATTTTTTCTAAGCCCACCTGAGGGTGGCAAATCCGCGTCTTAGCCTACCTGCGGGTAGCACCATCAAACCATTTTAAAACAAGCAAACATGAAATGTTTTATTCCAATTCAGGCGGCCCAGTCTATACTTGTTTGCTGCGAACATCACATAGTAACCTAGGCTAATAATCGGAATAAGAGCATACAATGTTTTCAAAAACAGATATCATGGTTAGTAGAGGCCGGTCTTTGACCGGGCGAGCGGGGGTGCTCACGAAGTGACCTTCCCCAATCGTACCCAAGTTCCCGAGCCGAGGCAACTTTGGTGATGACGGACACGTGGCCTTTGGCACCGAGTCAGGTTTCCTAAAATTCCCAAAATAAAATATTTAGGTGGCGACTCTGTATCTGGCAAAGCAGTCCATGTTGGCACTTCTTTCAAAAAATCTGTTTTCCAAAACGATTTGCCGGATTTGGACTCTTTGGTTCAAGATTAAGAACCGTGACACAAATCGAGTCCGAGCTGTAGCGAGGTCCCCCGCGGGCTTGTTACACGAAGGCACCATACCCTTCCAACTAGCGCCTGGTAAACTGGTATGTTTTTGTGGGATGTGTATCTTTGGCTTACTACGGACATAGCTGGTAGAGCAAAGTTTTGTTGTTATTGTTTCACTATATCTGAGAATATCATGGACTTGATTAGTTACAGTTTTGGAGGGCCGAGTTGCCTCATTAGTTGATTTTATACATGTGGATGATTTGTTATCTCCCTTTTATATAAGGTATGCATGTATAGATATGATTGTATCGGGAATAAACCAAAACGTCATTTTTGTCTTTTGGAAAGTGTGAAGAGGATCGAATACTTTGAAAATTTGTTTTGAAAAGGTACATCTGTTGTAGGTGTGCGAAATGGAAGAAAGTAATGGGCTTAGTGAAGTTATTTCCTAAGTAATTGTTAATGCTATGAAAGATTGGGAATGGGGATTAATAAAAGGAAAAAGGAAAGATGAATCGCCTATGGCATTGATTGAAATGGTTGTTTTCGAGAAAGTTCATACTTATGTATACTTTATGTAAACTGTCACATTACTATCCTAGTATGAGATTGAGCATTCATGAGCATAGCTATCTGTAAGTTGTTATTGTTGAGGGCCATGTTGAGATCCCTACTGGACTATATGTTCATCCCACATTGTTGAATCTTTTTCAAGTGTTGAGCTGAATGTGCTACAAGATTTGGATCTTCTTATTTGTTGGCCATGGGGCCTCTCTTGTATTGGCGGAATGTCATATGTGTAAAAGGGTTGCACCCTTCTTCTTGATTCGTTAATGATGTAAGCCCAAGGGCAATTTATTTATTATACTCATGTTGTATTTACTTGCATACGAATGAGAGCAATGTTATTCACTTCTTCGAGTTGAATATACGAGTTTATTTCCGCATGTTATCTCTGAAATGGAATTAAGTAAATGAAATTGGTAATACTTCGAGTAATAAAAAGTGGGGCGTGACAAAATTGATATCAATGTGGGTAGAATAGGCTTTGTGAATTGAAATTGTGGTTTTGAATTGGTAAAATCTTGTGGTTTTGAATTGTGAAAATGTTCTAGGGTTTTCAATTGAATGTGAAATCAGAAATTAGGGTTAGGGTTTTGAATTGTGAAATCAGAAATTAGGGTTAAGGTTTCAGAAATTAGGGTTTTGAATTGTGAAAATGTTCTAATTAACCCAAAGTTTTTGTTTGAATTTGTCTGACAATTCTAAGGTTAGGGTTTCATATCCGTATCTATATGTATATTTGATTTGTTTGGTATTATTATTATTATTATTATTGAAAATTAAAGAAAGGTTGACACACTTATATAATTTCCATTTTAGTGCAAAAATAATTTTTAAAATTAGGAAAGAACTTTTTATTGTTTCCTAAAATGACTAGCTAAAATAAATACTAAAAAAAGTAACTCTTAAGTTAAAAATATAACTAAAAGTTTAATTAATTTTATGGAGATGCTCCTGCTATAGTATACGAGAAATTATTTAGTATTCTGAAAACACAACGTGATTATATGTCACTCAATAACACAGTGTAACATTTCACAAATTTTTAGAAAAAATAAGAACAAAATGATCATGTTATTGTATCATAAATCACGTTGAAATTCTTAATGCACCAAATGATTTTTGTAATTATTATACAAAGTATAGTTGTTAATTTGCATCATAGTCTATTGTGGTTTACTTTTTATTAGATTGTGATCAAAAGGCCACTAACTACTACATTAAATATTAAAAAAATATTTGGAGAAACAATTTTTAACACTTTCCATTCATATTTATTTCCATATCCATAATGGGTAATAAAGATAAAACAATTGATGCGTAAAGAGGGACCAACAAACACATATTCAGTGTACAAACGCATGTACCCATTAACATATAAAATCCATAACCATATGAGACTTTACGTAATGCTATGGCATAATAAATAAATAAAAACTATATAATAGTGGCATTTGGCATTGTAAACTTTCGTAGTGGTCCCCATTTGTTCTCCATTATGTTATAATAACATCAACCAAAAAATGTCAACAAAAAAAATTTGAAAAACAAAAATACAACTGATCACTAAGGAACTAAACGTTTTCACCATCAAAAGTAAAGGTTTTTTTGCAAAATACAATTAGAGTCCAATTTCACTCATTATGTGAGTGGGCACGAAACGTAAAAGGAAATATAAAAAAGTTCTTAAGCTGTATTTGGTTGGGAGATTGGAGAAGAGATTTGAAAAGGAAAAGAGAAAACATATAATTTTTAGAGTCTCTAGCATTACTCTTTTTCTTTTTCTTTCCAAGTTCCTTTCCAAATTCCTCAACCAAATACAACATTAGTGACTAAATTTTGAAAATGCCACTAATAAATGTATTTTTAAGAACCAAATAATTTCATGCTAAATGGTATACCTTTTTTAAAATAAAATTTTGGTCATGACAGGATAGTAATTCATTACCAAATGTCTAATTTCAGCCTTAAATAGTAGAGACAATTGGTGTGAAAGTTTATTTCAAAGGGGTATAAAGTATTAGATCCAAGGTAAAATCTTGTTTGGTAAT
The DNA here is from genome assembly GCA_030407325.1 of Camellia japonica. NCBI lineage: Eukaryota > Viridiplantae > Streptophyta > Magnoliopsida > Ericales > Theaceae > Camellia > Camellia japonica. The sequence goes on along the minus strand of JAPPVO010004399.1, from coordinate 5,970 downwards.
AAGGACAAGGTGAAAATTGTTGACGATGTTGAAAAAGTTGCCGGAAAAGTCGGCGGTGGCCTGCAGTGGCAAGTGGTGATGGTGAGGTAGAGAAATGTATTATATTCAACAAATATGGTGTTGAATGAGTGGCATTTATCACATTTTAACACATCGTTAGTTTGGTGAATTTTAAGAGATAGGTTGATTTCAACCGGTAAGTTGCAATAGATAGTTGTTTTTTTGGATAAATTGTGTCTGTTTGGTCAAAGAGATTAGAGCTTTGATTTAATAAATTAAAAGATTCAGAAATTGACATGGTTTGAAGCTCCTAAAAAAATAAATGTATTTCCAATTCAAATTCATTCTCATTATTATTATTATTATTATTATTATTATTATTATTTTATTATTATTATTATTATTATTATTATTATTATTATTATTATTATTATTATTTTATTATTTTGTGTGGCTATTTTTAACAAATTCTAGATTTATATCATAGAATTAATATTTGTGTAGGTTGCCGCTTTTAATAAATTTTTGACTCAATAACCTATTATCTTTTGCTTGATTCCTTAATCGTCCTCCTCATCACTTGCAATAAAGTTTTAGATTTTTTTAGTATGAAGTGGCTAGTGGGTTTCAAATAAATTATGTTTGTTTTATCACACACCATAGATTCGTCATTGTATTTTTATCACAGAATAGCATAATACACTTTTAATAATTATAATTTTTATCATAAAAAATTATAATTCTCTTGTAAAATTTATCCAAAATTAATAAAAGATCTTAAGAACAAAAAGTTAGCTGAATTATGACATATTGTGATTAGTTATAACATATTGTGATGTCAATTATGACATTATTTTGATTATGATCTAAGAGTTGTTTAGTTATGCTTGATTTGATATTCGGTTATAATTCAAATTTTAGTGTTAATTAGGACTCCCGCAAAAAATTATGTCATTTATAATGATGAAATTTACAAATGACATAACTTGTAACGCCCTCAAAAATAAACACATAAACCAACTAATATTAGCATGCTCAAACATAAGAGAATAAGGCATAATTATATTTCATCAGAGTATCTCTTACAAATGTGTTACATGTTGACAACAAAAATAAATGCCCTATGGGCTTACAACTTTTCAAGTCAACACTTGGGTTACAAAAAAAAGAGTACTAACTCAGAATACAGAATAAGCCATTGGCTTGATATACACGTAATACAACAAAATTAACAAAAAAAGAGTCTTCAACTCCCACAACCATCCAAGCTAAGATCTCGGAGGCGGCATAATACCTGAACCTGAAAATAATGTCCCATATAGGGTGAGCCAACGCCCAGTAGAGATATGCTAAACATAGTATGAACAATAACTAAAATGTTAGCAATTGATAAATGCTCAACTCATACACGACAACTTATAACACATTTCAATTCCGTGACTATTATGTCCATGTTCCATTTCTGTTTCCATTTCTTATCAGATTCCCAATTCATGACAATGGTCCAGAACCTAGCCAAGCAATTTAAAGGAGGTCACCTCTCCTACCAATAGTATTTCTATTTCAATTGCGATAATAACTCATATTAAACATTTCATATTTCATAATAGATACACATTTTAGTGCTATATCAATCTCAGACAAAAACATTTCCATACTTCACAAATGATACACATTTTGGTGCTGCATCAATATCAAACAAAACACTTCTATACTTTATAAATGATACACATGTTAGTGTTGTATCAATATCAAACAAATCCGGTTTAGAGGTCCATCCCCCATCTTCCAATAAACCGTGGAGTACATCCCCCATCTCCTCCCACACAGAACAAAGTATATAAACAATTATCATATACATGTTTCACAAATGATACACATTGTAGGGCTATATCAATAACACATAAAAACACTTCTATGCTTTACAAATGATACACATTGTAGTGTTGTATCAATAACAAACAAAATCCGGTTTAGAGGTCCATCCCCCATCTTCCAATAAACCGTGGAGTACATCCCCCATCTCCTCCCACACAAAACAAAGTATATAAACAATTATCATATACAAATTCAATCAATCAATACACATTGTGGTGTTGTATTATACCAACCTCCATATCAAATAGCATACTCAACTGATTAATTTTAGTTTGTCTAATCATCATGCGTTGTCTACAACAATCAAGACTACCCTCCACCGGTAGCCCAAAGCAATTATTTCTAAACAGACAATAAATGCATTAACAGATAAGTTGTCAATATTTTCAAAAGTGAGTGATTAATAAAACCCAACTCCGCCGTTCCCTCTCATAATGAGCCAATTTAATTATATTCAACTCAATTTCATGTTTCCACAACAAATGTCATTAATTACACTAATGACCCAATATACCCAAACATGGCATTTTCCTCATTTTTCTCAATATTGACCTAAGGGTCCAAATATTACTAACAACATCAACAATCTTTATTTTAGACCCAAAACACGTATGGATGAGTCAAATAAACAAAACCCCTCTTTTCAATCTAGCACATTTCAAAACCCTAACTTCCAAGATCAAACCATTTATACAAAATGCTCAAAATTTATGTTAAAGTACATAAGAATGAGTAGGAATCCCTACCTCAAAAGATGAAACCCAAAGGAGATGATGAAGATTTCTGAAATGCTCCAAATCAATAAATTCTCGGATTGATAGGAAGCCCACACCAAGCTCTACAACATTTACAAAGGCACTAAGGTAGTAGATCACTCTAACTAGATCAATCCCTAGAGAGAAGGTATTTTCTAGAGAGAGGAGCTCTCAAAAATCGGTTTTGGGAAAGTAAGAGAGAGAAATGAAGTTGAAAAAGTGATTTAAAATCACCTAGCTGATATCTGATATACGACTCTCCCACTCGAGCGGAGAACAGGACGCTCGAGCGTCAAGCACAAAAATTGGACCCGCTCGAGCGCAAAGGGAAAGCCGCTCGAACGTAGATTACCCCCTTCCAGAACTTTTACAGACAATGAACTACCCGCTCGAGCGCGACCCGCTAGAGCGTAAGGAAACCCGCTCGAGCGTGAAAAACACACCTGCAGAAGTTTTGCAGAGGCACGAAATACTAGGAGTGTGTAAACCCTGCTCGAGCGCAATAAGCCCCGCTCGAGCGGACAACCAAAAATCAAACTCCGCTCGAGCGCAAGGAAACCCGCTCGAGCGCACCACCAAAGATCTGGGCATCAAGGTATGGAACTAAAGCTCAACCAACCTATTCGAAACACGCCCACTACATCCTAAAACTCAAACATACGGAATTAAAGGACAACAACAAGATATACAACCACCAACTCCACGGAACCTAAGTCCGAAATACAATAAAGAGAGAGATAAACCGGGATCGCTATATAACTTGCACATGTTACACAATCTTTAATATTTCCTTATTGATGCGATCTTAAAATTGTACATGGTACATGAAGCATATATCAATAATGATCAAGGAAGCAATAATGGACCTATAGTGGAGTAGGAAGGGCAATTGTCCTACTCATAATATAGCGATCCCGGTTCTTTCTCTGTAACGCCCTCAAAAATAAACCCATAATACATAATATTAACATGCGGAATTATAAGGAAATAAAGTATCTTATTCCATTCATCAGAGTACCATGAAATAAAAACATCATAATAAATGCCCTATGGGCTTACATCTTGCCAAGCCAACACTTGGACACAATTCCATGAGTTCTAACTCAAAAACAAATAAAGCCCTAGGCTTGAAAGTTTACAAGTTGTTCAAATAAAACAAATAAAATAAAGCAAGTCTTCGAGTCCAAATCCTCACAAGCTAAGTCCTTGGAGGTAGTGAACCACCTGAACCTGAAAATGAAGTTCCCATATAGGGTGAGCCACAGCCCAGTAGAAAAATACTAAACCAAGCATAAGAATTAACTAAAGCATTAGCATTCGATACATGGTTAACACAAGATAATCAATTTCCAATTTCATGACACGAATGTCTACATTGTCTATGACATATTGTCTATGACACCTTTCACTTTCCAATATTTATTCAACTTTCCAATTATATCATTATGGCTCAGAACCTGGCCAACTATAATAGTGATCCAGATGTCACAAAAATAAATGAGACTAAAGCTCAAACCACAACACTTCCATACTTCCAACTGATACACATTATAATGATGTATCATATCAACAACAAATAGCAATATTGCTATTATCAATAAGCACACATAAAAGTGATGCTAATGGAGTCCATCCCCTATCTCCTCCCAAACAATAAAACACTTCAATATAAATAAGCACACATAAAAGTGATGCTAATGGAGTCCATCCCCTATCTCCTCCCAACAATTCCGGTTTAGAGGTCCATCCCCTATCTTCCCCTAAACCGTGGAGTTCATCCCCTATCTTCTCCAAACAACATGCATATGCAATGAAACACACAATTGCCATATACAACACATAATCAATACAAGTAATGTTCTGTATTAATTCAACAGTCAACATAAGTGACTTAATTCCAGTTATACCTAAGCCACATGCAAGGTCTACAACAATCACGACTATCCTCCACCGATAGCCCAAAACAGTTATTTCTAAACAAGAAATAAATACAACAATGAATGTAAAATCAACATTCTCATAGGTAAGCATTTAAACTACCCAACTATATCATTAATCTCATAATTTCCCCAACCTCATGAATTAAACCCAATTCCACATTTTTCCCTTAAATTAATTATACAAATTAATCTAAGCCAAAACCCTAAGGTTTCTCCCAAAATTACCAAACTACCCCCCACATACCAAAATACCAACACTTAGGATTAAAGCGTATAAATGGAGTAGGAAATCCCTACCTCGAAGCAAGAACCCAAAAAGAAGAAGACGGAGATGATAGCCCAAACTCCAAAGTGCTCCAAATCAACAACCGTCAGATTAAATGAAAGCCCTCACTCTCCTCTATCTTATTTGTAAAGCAACTAGGGTAAAAACACACCCTAACTAGATCAAACCTCGGAGAAAAGTGAGTTGGGAGAGAGAGAACTTGGAATTTAGGGTTTTAGAATCTGAAAAGAAGATAAAAAAACTGCTTAAAAACGCTAAAACACGGTTTTATACTCAGCCGCCCCGCTCGAGCGGACAAACTCCCGCTCGAGCGGACACTCACAGACTCCCGCTCGAGCGGACAATTCCACGCTCGAGCGGCGGATGCACACTCCCAGCATCTCGACAAACCAGGTCCCCGCTCGAGCGCCCAAATCCCCGCTCGAGCGTCACTCACACACTCCCGCTCGAGCGGCCCAACTCCCGCTCGAGCATCCAACCCTGCACAAGAAATACTGAATGGGTGTTTTTCCTGCTCGAGCGCCAAAACACCCGCTCGAGCGGACAAGCCAAAATCTGGGCAACTAGTTTTGGTTCCTAAGCTCAACCAACCTGTTTCAAACCCGCCCAACACATCCTATAACTCCAAATAAGAAAATATAGGATGACAACAACCATTACACAAAGATAGAATCTACGGAACCTAAGTCCGGATACAATAATCAAAAGGGAAAAGACTGGGGTCGTTATATTCTCCTTTGGTTGTAGTATCCGGACTTAGTTCCGTGGATTCCGGTTGTTGTTTTGAACTTGTTTCTGTTCTTCAATTCTTTAAATTTGAGTTATAGAATGTTTTGGACTTGTTTGTTCCAGGTTGGTTGTGTTGGAAACCAAGAGTAGCTGTCCAGAGTTTTGGACCCTCGCTCGAGCGAGGAGTTGGTCGCTCGAGCGAGCTTCTGTCTTTTGTTCTTCGCTCGAGCCAGGGTTTGGTCGCTCGAGCGAGAGTGGAGTTTTGTGTCTGGTGGGTCGAGCCAGGGTGGCTTCGCTCGAGCGAGCGTTGCGTCTGGTAATATGACCTGAACACTGGAATTCTTGGCTCGAGCGAGATTTTCTTCGCTCGAGCGATCTGGTT
>JAPPVO010004398.1:0-32845 GCA_030407325.1 Camellia japonica | reverse complement strand
TAACACATAATCACATAATTAACAATAAGCACGAATCAATATAATTGATTTGCTTAATTAAGGAGATAGTTGTCACATCCTCTCCTCCTTAAGACGTTTAGTCCTTCAAACTTAATTACCTTAATCCAGGAAGAACATAGGATCTAGTGGGAAGAGGTCCGGATATATTGTCTATATCGTCTTCCCTCTCCAAGTTGCATAGACGCCACCATGATTTTGCCAATCCACTTTCACTAACGGAATTTCTTTGTTTCTCAACTTCTTGACTCACCGGTTTATAATCTGAATGGGCCATTTTTCATACATATAGGCATCACTTAACAACACGTAGGTAGGCTCAATAACATGAAAAGGATCCCGGAGGTAATCTCGTAACATAGAAATATGAAACACATTGTGCATGTGCTCCATATCAGGAGGGAGTGCTACCTGATATACCACTGATTGATTTTCTTAATAATCTCATATGGCCTAATATACTGTGGTGCTAACTTGCCGTTGGTTCCAAAGCACGTCTGTTCTTTCATCAGTGTTACTTTAATAAAAACATAGTTCGCCACTTCATATTCCCTATCTCACCTTTGAACATCTGCGTTGGTTTTCTGTCAGCTTTGTGCAGTTTTCAATCTTTGTTGAATTAACTTCACATTTTCCATTGTTTCATGTACAATTTCAGGTCCAAGTAAAGGCCCATCTCTAACTTCAGCCCAACAAATAGGAGACCGACATTTTCTACCATATAAAGCCTCGAAAGGCGCCATACCAATGCTTGAATGGAAACCGTTATTATAAACAAATTCGGCTAGAGGCAAATGAGTTTCCCAATTTCCTTGAAAATCAAGTACACATATACGCACATATCCTCCAGAGTTTGGATTGTTCTTTCTAACTGGCCATCGGTTTGTAGATGATAAGCACTGCTCACTCTCAGTTCAGTTCCCAATACCTTTTGTAGACTTTGCCAAAATCTTGATGTGAACTTCGAGTCCCTATCAGAAACAATTGACACAGGCACTCCATGCAATCTTACAATCTCATTAATATAAATTGTAGCCAACTTATCCGCATTATAAATTGTTTTAACAGGTAAGAAATGAGCAGATTTAGTCAAACGATCAACATTAACCCAAATTGAATGCATATCTCTATTGGAGCGAGGTAGTCCGACAATAAAGTCCATAGTAATATGTTCACATTTCCACTCCGGTATTGGCACTAGTTAGAGAAATCTTGCAAGTTGTTAATGCTCGGCTTTGACTTGTTGGCATTGTAAACATTTAGACACAAATTTAGCAATTTCTTTCTTCATTCCTGGCCACCAGAAATTAAGCTCCAAGTCTTAGTATATTTTTGTATTCCCTGGGTAGATAGAAAATTTTGAATTGCAGGCTTCGTGTAAAACTCACTTCTTTAACTCAACATCATTCGATACACACAATCTACCTTGAAATTTCAACAGACCATTTTCAAAAATAAAATCCGGCCTCAGTTTGGATTTCGATTCATTAATAATCTTCTTCAAAAATTCATCTTGTTGCTGTTTTTCTTTAATTTTTTCAAGAATTGCCAGTTGAGCAAAAATAACAGCCAATATCCCGCCTTGTTCTCGCAAAATAATTTCAACTTCAAAATTTTCTAGATCATGTAGCAATGCTCTTTGCCCGGTAAATAAACAAGCCAAATTTCCAATTGATTTCCGACTAAGTGCATCAACAATAGTGTTAGCTTTCCTCGGATGGTACAAGATTTGCAAGTCATAATCCTTTATCAGTTCCAACCATCTCCATTGTCTCATATTCAGCTCTTTTTGGGTAAACAAATACTTTAGGCTCTTGTGGTCCGTATGCACTTCACATGTTGCCCCATATAGGTAATGGCACTAGATTTTCAATGTAAATACTACAGCAACAAGCTCCAAATCATGAGTCGGATAATTCTTTTCATGTGGCCTCAGTTGTCGGAAAACATATGTTATCACTTTACCATTCTGCATCAAGACACACCCCAAACCCTTATAAGAAGCATCACTAAAAATAGTAAATCCATTCATACCTGAGGGTAAGGTGAGAATCGGTTTAGTAACAAGTTGAGTCTTTAATTCTTGAAAGGTTGATTCTCTCTTATCGGTCTAATCAAATGGTATCCCTTTTTGAGTCAACTGAGTCAAAGGCAAAGCAATTTTGGAGAAGTCTTTTACGAATCTTCAGTAGTATCTAGCCAAACCAAAGAAACTTCGGACTTCGGTAACATTAGTCTATCTAGGCTAATTCACAACTGCTTCTATCTTCTGTGGGTCAACTAACATGCCATCTTTATTTATCACATGCCCTAAAAACATAACACTATTAAGCCATAATTCACACTTTGTCAGTTTTGCATATAATTTCTTCTCTCTTAAGGCTTGCAAAGCAATTCTCAAGTGATGTTCATGTTCCTCATTATTTTTGGAGTAAATCAAAATGTCATCTATAAAAACAACCATAAATTCATCGAGGGATGGCTTGAAAATTCTATTCATGAGATCCATAAATGCAGCAGGCACATTAGTAGCTCCAAAAGGCATAACAAGAAATTCATAATGTTCGTATCTTGTTCGGAATGTAGTCTTTTCTACATCTTTAGCTTTGACTTTCAATTGGTGGTATCAGGATCTAAGATCAATTTTAGAAAATACTTGGGCACCCTGCAACTAATCAAATAGGTCATCAATGTGAGGTAACGAATACTTGTTCTTTACTGTCACCTTGTTCAACTCACGATAATCAATGCAAAGCCTCAATGAACCATCCTTCTTTTTCACAAATAGGACTAGAGCGCCCCACGGTGATGTACTAGGCCTGATAAAATTCTTGTCCAATAGTTCTTGTAATTGGATTTTCAACTCTTTCAATTCAGTAGGTGCCATACAATACGAAGCTTTAGAAATTGGATGTGTCTCATGTATCACTTCAATAGTGAACTCTATCTTCCTGTCTATCAAATCCCCTGACTGATCATCTAGAAAAACATCTAGGAATTCTCTGACTATAGGAATATTGTCCACATTAGCTTTATTATCAGCAAGTACAGTCATTACATAACACAAATATCCTTTACACCCTTTTCTGATCAATTTGCATGTTTTTATAGATGAAATCAAATATGGGGGATGTACGATACCAACTTTGTTAAATATACATTCAAGCAATCCAGGTGGACGAAAAACAAATTGTTTGGTTACAATCAATAGTGGCATAATATTTTGTTAACCAATTCATCCCTAAAATCACATCGAAATTATCAAGATTCAGAGGTAGCAAATCAACATATAAAATCACATATCCAATAACAATCTCACATGCAAGATACATATATGCACAAGTTATAGACCCCCTAGTAGGTGAAGATACAGCTAATAAATAGTTCATGGGTTCCAGTGGTCTATTTAATTTTCTTGAAAAAGCATACGAGACAAACGAGTGTATAAATCCCAAATCAATCAAAATATAAGCATTTTGTGCACAAATTGGAAGTATACCTGATACTACAACCTCAGTATTCTACACATCTCCTGGTACTAGCGCAAAAACCCGGTCTTGCCTCAATGTTTCTTTCCCAGAAGTAGCTTTAGGATTTGGTTTTGGAGTAGACACTGATGCCGCTACACTTGCTATAGGCCTAGCAAGGTTTTGAGATGCGAGAGGACAGTCCTAAACTATGTGGCCCACCTTGCCGCACTTATAACATGCCCTATAAATTTTATAACAAACCCCTTTATGTCTTTTGCACACTTTAGACAAGGTGGTATAGAATTGTTCCCTCGACTAGAACTACTCATTGACCTCATATTTTGTTTCTTGTTCTGCGAGTTGTCTCGACCTTTCTTGAAATTAAACCCCTGTCTTTTGCCCCTCCAATCAGTCATCGATGTTTTAGCTTGTTTCAAAGCTGCAATATTTGCCTCAGCCATGATAACTCAATCAAGAACATCTACATACTTGATTAATTTGAGAACATTGACTCAGTCGAGTATCTCCACATTAAGTCCTCCTTCAAATTTTCTAGCCTTTTTATAGTCAGTATTTACCATGTGTGGTGCATATTGGGCAAGCTCAGTGAACTTAGCTTCATATTCGATTGCTGACATGGTACCTTGCTTCAGTTGCTCAAATTCGGATACTTTATGGTCACGGACACACTGAGGAAAATATTTTTCATAAAATGCTTCTTTGAATTGTGCCCAAGTAATAGTACTGTTAGTATCGCGAATAAGCATCCATCATTGCCTTGCCTCTTCTTGTAAAGTGAAAGTAGCCAATAACACTTTTTGTGCCTCCGAACACGGGATTACTTCAAACAGTTTTTCAGTTTCTAAAATCCATGATTCGGCTTTCAGTGGCTCAAGACCTCCCTGGAACGTTGGTGGCTTCATTTTGTTGAACTTTTGTATTAGGGCTATGAAATCATCATTGTTTGGTTCAACTTGCACTAGTGACAGAGGAGGAGGTGAGGCCTGTTGATTTTGTTGTTGTTGCCTTAAATCTTCAGTCAATAGTTCAACAATTCTTTCCAACCTTGCAATTCTTGCTTCTGACGATTTAGTTTCATCTATATTTCTTACATTCTCCATTGCACTATATAAAACATGATACTAATAAACATAGGAAAGATGGTTCTCATATTCATGTTAGTACATATACACATAACATGTCCACACACACTCACACACGTTCATGTAATGCCCTTTATTTTCTAGGACATCTTATAGCTCATTTGAACACGTGTGTACTATATAACTCGTGCTCTAATGCTACTCTATTACGACCCAAACCCGTCCCAATAGATTTAGCATCGTAACCAGCCAGTAATCCGTGATTACCAAATGCTTGCTTAACAATAATGACAATAACATAATAATAAGGGCTGGCGAAAGCCAATCAATAATAAAAAATAACGTCCAATGAGCTGTAAGGACTTAAATGTACAAAACAACTTTCATATACTTATATATATTTACAAACACTTAAGTCCTTAAAACACTTATTTACAAGATAAAACACAAGTTAGAGAATTAAATCTCATTATAAAAAACAGTACAAATGAAAGTCATATGCCACTTGAATGATTTCAAAAGGGTGATTCTGGACCACCCAATCAGCCTTGACACGTTGGATTCGTACCTCGCAGTGAGGCACAATAGTTGGCTTGACAAAAATAGGGTTCGGGTCGACGCCTTTAACTCTGATCTGGTACCCGATCACCTACATATATAATATAATAAACAATGAGTTAGAGCCCAATGAATAACAACTGTGTAAAGGGGTTAGGAATGATGTCCTTACAATAATTGAAACAATCGATTCATCAATAAATCATTTTCTTAATCAATATCTAGTATCATTCAATCATTTAGATTCATAATGGTTATACGTGGTACATCCGATAGCAGAACAATTCAATAGGTCTTAAAGACTGAACAATCAATTAATGGCCATCAATATAATAAACAATAGTCCTAAGAATTGGAATTGACAGAGATCTCTGTAACAATAGCGATAACAATAACAATATGCTATGGATGCCACGAGTACAGTTCAAAAAATAGGACAATCATTCATTTAGTAAACAGTATTACTTTAAAAAAAACAATACATTTAATCAATCAGAAAATAATTGCGATTGAACATAGTTTTACAATAGTGTTACTCACAGTGGCCTCCTTGAAACACGTTCTAAAGATGCACTAGAGATGCGGGGTCCGACCTAAACAAACAAATTCAAGCACAACAACTCAACACATAATTCAATCATTCGATCGATTGTTTACTTATTCAATTTCTACTCGTTGTTCACTCGTTCGGTTCTATCTTTTTGTTCTTTATTTTATTCATGCTTATGCTATGCACATGAATGCAAATATATATATATGAGAACCATGTTAATGGAGGCCCGGAAATTGGAAAATCGGAGTGAAAATAGAAACCGGGTCTACCTTGTTGGCTGCACATGCGGTGGCCACGACCGCTCGAGCGTGCAGAATGCATGTTGCAAGGGAGGGTTGGTCGCTCGAGCAGTGGTTTAGGATGCTCGAGCGTGCAGTATACATGTTGCAAAGGAGAGCTGGCCGCTTGAGCAGACTGGGTTGAAAAGTCTGAAATCTTTTCCAAGGTTTGGAACTTAAGGTTTTGAGATTAAAACTTCACTCTCAAACATTTTAACTCTAAATTCCATCATAATAACCTTGAATTCAGATTTTCCAACATCAAACATGAATTAAATCTTAAATCAAAAACCAAATTTTCCAATTCAACAACAAAATCTTAAATTAAGGCATAGCATCAAACATATATATTCATGAGTTCCAATCCAAATTCTTTGAAGTTTCCTCTTCAATTTTGAAAACTCATGCAAGAATGATGTGTATGAACAAGAATAAAACCATGCATGTCCATAATTTGGGCTAATGCTACCAATTCATTGATCAAAGACTCCAAAGAAATTATAAAACCATAAACCATGTGCTTCAAAGGTCCAATTCCAAAATTTATGAGAAAAATCCCTTCCAAACATTTAGAATTATGAAGATTATGCCAGAAAATATATGTACAACCAAAAAAGTCATGAATTCATGCCATGCATGTTGAATTTAAAGCCAAATTCCTTCAATTCTTTTCTAACTTAGCTTGCATGTTCTAATTTGTCAATTACAACAATAAAACTCCCAATTAACCATGAATTCATCCTAATTAACCTTATATCTTAGAAGATGATAAGTGTAGGAGTTTCAATTTCAAGAAATTTGAATGAAAGTCTTACCTTAATTGATGAATTGTGAAGAGCTAAATTTTATCTTCAATGTTCTTCCTAAACTTCTTTTCACTTTCTTCTTCCTTTTAGTTGAATTCTTTCTCTACAGGTGTTCTCTCCCTCTCTCTACGTGTATATACCTAGGCTTAACAAAGTCCACAAACTTCTCTCTTATTCCCACTCAATTGATGAGTAGTTTAGGATTAATTAAATTCAAAAGAAATTAATTTTCACCATAATCTAGATTAATTTAAATCAACCTAAACATAATTACACCAATATGAATTAGGCTCTAATTACCTATCCAAATATTTAATTCTAACTTGTTAAAATTATTGAATCAGATAGGTTTATTTCATATTCTATCATATTTCTCTTCAATAACTCAATTCAAATAATCACATGGCAATCAATAACACTTACCAACACATAATCACATAATTAACAATAAGCACAAAATCAATATAATTAAGGAGGTGGTTGTGTAGACGTCCCCGAACGCATCTCGGGGAGGGTGCAACTCCCCCCCCCCCCCCCGTTCTGGTTCGCTTGCGGGTCTACTACAGTTCGAAGGACTCAAATGTCACGGTTCTTAATCTTGAACCAAAGAGTCCAAATCCGGCAAATCGTTTTGAAAACAGATTTTTTTGAAAGAAGTGCCAAACATGGACTGCTTTGCCAGATACAGAGTCGCCACCTAAATATTTTATTTTTGAGAAATTTAGGAAACCCTGACTCGGTGCCGAAGGCCACGTGTCCGTCATCACCAAAGTTGCCTCGGCTCGGGAACTTGGGTACGATTGGGGAAGGTCACTTCGTGAGCACCCCCGCTCGCCCGGTCAAAGACCGGCCTCTACTAACCATGATATCTATTTTTGAAAACATTGTGTGTTCTTATTCCGGTTATTAGCCTAGATTTACTATGTGATGCGCACAGCATACAAGTATAGACTGGGTCACCTGAATTGGAACAAAACATTTCATGTTTGTTTGTTTGAAAATGGTTTGATGGTGCTACCCGCAGGTAGGCTAAGACGTGGATTTGCCACCCTCGGGTGGGCTTAGAAAACATGATTTTGCCACTATCTAGTGGGTTTAAAACAAACATTTGATGAATTGTCCCACTCCAAGTAACCCAATCTCCACCCACAGGCATTCAAGGCAGTTATATCACATAAGCACATAGCCTCATGGTAAGCATGCTATTCATGGCAACACTCACACGCATGCAAGGATGCTAAAGCATAAAACTTACCGAGTACTCCAAGCCAAAAAAGAAATTCATTAGAAATCATGCATGATCCTAACTATACAGAGATGCCTAATGCAACACATGCAGAATGCAACTATAGCAGGCTCGGCTATTCTAAACATGGCATATGGAATGCTACAGCTAACATGTATTCATTTTGTAATTGAAGTACAATGCAGTTAGTATGGTGCGCCGAGCCCGGTGCATGCGAAACAGATGAATGATGCAAACATGCTGTCATACTGTATGTTAATTGAAATATGCCCTAATCTAACCATCATAAGCAAGTAAATAAAAGGGAAGAAAGACGTGGGGTTGGAAGACATACATCACACTCACCCACACTTATTACAATTATGCCCTCGCGCAGAGGGTCCAAATAAATATACAGTCCCGAATGAAAGAATAGTACAGTCCGAATGATACAGTCCAAATAATGTACAAATTCCTAATTAATTAACAAATTAACTAGGAAAATAATAAAACTGGCATGCAAGCCAGGGACTGCCTTGATTCTGCTCCGGATGATGGAACGATGCATGTTTGGGCTGCTTTGCGCAGAAATCCACTGGAATGCCCCAATTAGCCTCTGTTTTGCAATAATTCTTGAAAAGCGCGCCAAGCCTCGGAAGACTGCTGATTCTTGGTATGCTGCAACAGAGAGCAGGAAAGGGGCATAGCAATGTATTTTCACAAATATATGCATGCCTCGATCCTCGTACCACCAATCACGCATCTCGATGCATAATGGCCGAGGAGCCGAATTGCACAACTCAATATAGAATGAATGCATATGAACACTACAACAAAACCTAACTCCATCATGGATAATCCGGAGTGTCGGTGACTTGGGAATTGAGACACGTTCCGTCACTCAGAGTACGGAACGTACCTCGTTTCCCGTGCCCGGGCTAACTCCTATCCCGAACACAATGCAATATGCATGATATGTGTGAAATGCAACTAAGATACAATCCTAACATACACAATGTTATGGAATGGCATACACGCTACACGAGGTGATACACAACCGAGCATACACAATGCTATGGATGAAATGGCATATGCAATGCAATATGGGCTTACACCAACATGAGAGAGCCTCAGCCACACTCACATAAGAGGCCATCAGATGAAAACAAGACAACTCGAAATGCGTGCACGCGTGCATGCAAACCGAGGACCGACCCTCAGGCACCGAAATGCCACTCTAATGAGACATGGCAAAGACATGGAATATGGTATGCTAACATGCAAAAATCAGTGGCAAAATGAGGGGGAAAACAGCCCCGAAACCCGGTAAAATGATACCCGATGCAAGGAATGACCCCGAAACATGGATTTTGGTGCATGAAATGGCCTACAGCTATACAATACATGCATAATTGGTACATGACATGAAAAATCAGAAGCAAGAAAGCCCCAAAACTATCATTTCTACAGTTCAAAACATGGCCAAACAGCAATCACAAGTAGGGCTAAAATGGCATACAAAAATGGCTCCACAAGGGAGGTAATGAAGCAAGTGATAGATGCAAAGCCCAAATGGCAAAAGACCCTTCTAAAACACTGAAGAGGGCCTAAAAACATGCTGTTTTTCAGTAGATGACAACCCTCAAAACAATCTACAAACATGCTAAAAATGCCATGCAAGAAGTAGGCCAACAAGAGGCTATAACATGAGGTATACAAAGCATTCACCAAACAGCAAAAGACCCTTAATGAGATATGTCCAGGGGGTCAAAATATGGCCATTTTCAGTTCTGATCATGGCTTAAAAACAGAAGCAAGGTAGGCTAACAAAGCATGCAAAAATGGGGGCCAAAGAGGGGTATAAGGGTAAGTGCTACATAGAGGCCCCCAACAGTGTTGAGCCCTTCTACAATGTTGTAGAGGGGCTCAAAATAAGCCAACTTACAGTTTATATCATGCCTCAAAACAGACTACACATAGGCTAGAAATACCATGCAAAATAATGGCATACAAGAGGGCATTGAAGCAAGTACCAAATGAGGGTCTCAAACAATGTTGAACCCTTAAACAAACATGAAGAATGGCTCAAAAAAATGACCCTTTCAGTTAGGGTCGGAGCCCAAAACAGTAAGAAAATAGGCTAGAAAGATGTGGCAAAAATGAGCTACAAAAGAGGGAAAATGGTCTTACCCTTGAAGCCCACTTCTTTGCTGCCTTTTGGACCAAGTTTGGATGCTCTTTGCCTCTGAAAAACCAGCTCCAAGTGTTGGAATGGAGGTTGGATTGGTTGTGCTATGGGTTGTAGAGTAAAGGGGGTAGGAACTTGGAGTTTTAGAGAGTTAAAGTGTAGACAGGAAGAGCTTCAATACAAGAGGCTCAAAGTAGTTTTTCTAACCCTAAAAACCAGAGCTGGGGCTGCTGTTATATAGGCAAAAAGAGGGGAAAATGGGGGGGAAAAAAAGGGGAGAAAACCAACCAAGTTTCCCCCCAAAATGGCCAAACCCTCGGACATGGGTGTAGTGGAAAACAAAATATATGGCTAGAATACACTCCCCGGGGCAAGAATGGTCGGCTAGTTTAAAAAGGAAAAAAAAAATCATTTTTTTAGAAAAGTGGCCATCCGGCTACTTTTTCTGGGTTTTCTGGCCGGCCAGCTACTTTTTCTGGCATTTCTGGCCGGCCAGCTACATTCAGGGCAAAAAAAGTGGGCTGCCGGAAAGAAAAGTGGCCGGTGGGTGCTTGGGAAGTCCAAATGTGGCCATTCAAGTGTCCAAATTGAAGCCCCAGAAGTTAGCTTTCCAATGGCACAAACCTTGCATCAAAATTCCTCCTGTGGAAAACGTTATGCCAGTTTCCGTGAAGCCACGCAGATTTCGGTCCAACCGGAGTGATGCCCTACTTGAATCAACCATATCTCCTCCGTCCGGAATTGAATTTAGGAGATTCTTGAGTGCAAAATGAAGCCCCGGGAGTAAGCTTTCCAACGGTGGTGGCGTCATAGCTTGATTCCAAGTATCCAAATGAATAGGCCCGATTCGGCGAGGGCTGCTCGACTCTCTCTTAACGGTTCATGCCCGTTTTACCCCCAACTGGATTTCTTCCCTCTTCTCCTCTTTTCTTCAACTCCAAACCCCTAAGTAAGGTGTTTGAAAGATTTTTCAAAGATTTCATCTCTCTTTCATTCATTTTCACTTTGTCCTTGCTCGGTTTACCGAAAAGCGCGACGTTTGACAAAATGCGAGCATCGGAACATCGCAGAAACTTTATTTTCAAAAACGTTTTGAAAGAGAGGGTTTTAAGTCTAAAATCTTTTGATCAAGATTGTTTTGGTCCAGAACAGGGGTATGAAGTTGAGATTTGACTCTCTCTCTTTGCCGAAGAAATTGGACCTTTCCCCTGCACAATTTTCTCCACCATGTAAACCATCAGTCGCGTCCAAGTCTTATGGACAGTCAAAAATGGGGTGTCTACAGGTTGTCACAGTCGGGCTGGGCCAGACCAAGTTGGAAAATTCAAAATACCACTTAGGAAAAGGAATGATTTTATGTTGTTTTAAACGAATTGTCCAACGTGTAGATAGGAATAGGAATAGGCATATGTCGAGCTGGGCCGAGCCGGGCTAACACTACATAATAAGGAACTTTGTGTCTGCCCAAACCCGGCCCGACCCTAATATCGAGCTTCTACATCTTCCTAAGTCCGGTCCAAAAAATAATTATAAATCTCAAATCCACTCATCGGGCTGTGTGTTAAAAAAAATTTAAAACATTCCATAATTAAATTTAGTAATCACATAAATGTGAGTTTCAATAAAATCAATAAAGATAAATTCTACATCCCAACAAAAAAAATATATTTTAATGTATTATAATTATTTATTTATTTATTTATTTTAATAGTGGGCCAGGCCATGCTGGGTTGAAAATATAAATCAAAAACCCAGTCCATTAATATATCGAGTTGAAAATGTTGGCATAGACTGACTCTATGGGCTAAAACAACCATCCAAAGCCCTAGAAAAATAGGGATGTGTCAGGCTGGCCAATAGGCCAATGCCCACCCCAATGTGTAGGACTCGTCGAGTACTTCATCCTTGCAAAAAATCACATTGATCGGATATCGATAAATACTTGATCAGATCAAATTTGTGTCAATAGTAACTATGATTTAAAAAAAAAAAAAAAAAAAAAAAATCTTGACACAAATGTGTTTTAATTAAGTGACTATTGATAGTTGATTGACAAGATTTTTTATAAGAATGAAGTACTTGATGAGCCATATACATTGAACGGTTTAGATTATCGATATGAGTTTCGTTGTGGGCTCACGAAAACCTGCCAACATGCTCCAGTTGAAAAACCTAACTAGAGAAGCTTATCCCTTTGATTATATTCTAACTCATTAATTATTTTTTTTTAATTATGATTGACAATGATTTAATTATGATATTCGTAATAATTAATATCACAAATGTTATAACTGACATATGATAGAGACATCCTTTTGTTATAATTCAGAAAAATAAAATAAATGAGTTATATCCTTTTGTTATAAATCAAAAAAATAAAATAAATGAGTTCACTTTTCATAATTGACATATGATAGAGGCACTCTTTTGTTATCACTCAAAAACATAAAGTAAATGAGTTCACTTTTCATAATGGCTTTTTAACTAAAATTTAAATCCTCCCCAATGAAACATGAATATTCATATGCAAGTATGGTTTGAGTAGTTTAGTTATTCATTAAAAATTTAGACCTTTATATGCATTTGACTCATATGCAAGTTTTTCTTCTTTTCATTAGCACAAGGAACACACACAAGCAGAAGTTATATCTTGTGCCATTGGCGTGCATATGGTAAGAATTGAACCTATAAATTCGACAATTATAAGTTGGGCGCTTTAATCATTCAATCATAAATACTTATTAAGGATCCTTTCTATGATGAATAATCAAATTCCAATTAAAATAGCACATGGTGAAACTCATTAAACATCAAAATAGTTAGGTTGGGAGCAACGTCGGAACTAAGCATCACGTGCCCCTGACTTTTCAATAATATATGTATCCTTTTATGTATTAGCTTTCACAGCAACTTTATGGTGGTGTTTGGTAGAACTTATAAGCAGCTTATTTCAGCTTTTAACTTAGGCCAAGTTTAGGTACTCCCAAATAATCCAAAAAGCCAAAAAGTTACTCAAAAAGTTAAAAAGTTAACACTATTCACCAAAAGTCAACAATTACGGCTGCACAACTCCCAATTCAAATTTTCCTCTAAAAACCAATTTTCACAATTTTTTATTACACATTTTTCCATAAAAAGTCAAAAAGTTAACCCAAACATCCATATTTTCAACCTCACTTTTTTTGTCCAAAAAGACAAAAAGTGCACTTATTTAGTCTTCCCAAACTTGGCCTTAATTTAAGCTAAAAACTTGTGTTTGGCTCAGCTTATTTGACCAACTTATAACTTAAATGAAGTTAATTTTCAACTTATTTGAAAAGTGGGTCAGAGGATGCTTATATTTTCAGCTAAGTGTGCAGCTGCACAGTGGGTGGTGAAATGACTTAAATGCCCCTCCTAATCTCCATTATTTACGAAAATGCCACTATATATACCTGTTTGATTGCCCTAACTCTCGCCTCTCACACTCTTCTCTCCTATTCTCCTCTCCTCTGGCGACTGAGAAGAAGCTCGACCAACACCCACAAAAACAGTCGTCGACCTCTTTGATCACAGTAGATCGAGCTTGCAGAACCGTCGTCTACCTCTCCAAGAAGAGTCGTCCCCCTGTTTTTCCGTTCATCTGCACCGAAAAGGTAAGATTTCATGACTGTGATACATGTATGGACTCGATTAGGGTTTTGTTTTTGGTTATGTGAAATGGTGTCTTCTCTCTCTTCTTCACTCTATGATTAGGGTTGAAAACCCCCTTTTGACTGCGATCTGTTATTAGTTGAGGTGAACTGCAATATAATTGAATCCAACAGTTAGATGAATGAGTTTGTTTTAAATTTTGTTTTTCTTTCATAGAATAAGTACCTAAGAGGAAACACAACCTGAAAATAGGAAAAACAAGGGAAAATCAAGTCAAGTACCATCCGTTAAAGCTCATTGGGATGCAAAATTAAATGAAATTTTTATTAAGCTTTGTGTTGAGCAAGTGAAGGTTAGACATAGACCTGGTACACACTTAGATAGAGTCGGCTAGGAAAATGTGATAACTAAGTTTAAAAGTATGACTGGAAAAGCATACCAACGAATACAAATGAAAAATCATTAGGATGTGTTGAAAAAAGATTGGCTATTATAAATGAAAAAGATTGATTGTAGTAGATTCACCACACTCACATCTCTATATTTATTTTTACATTTATAATTGCTTACTTTAATTTCATTTTGCAATTTTAAAATAGATGAGTTTTACTTGGTGGATGCTGGGTATCCAAACATGAAAGAATATCTTGCACCTTACAAAGGAGAGAGATACCATCTAGCTCAATTTGAACATGGTCAACCCTCTTAAAATACTCAAGAAAAATTCAACCAAGCACATTCATCACTTAGAAGTGTAATAGAGAGAACATTTGGGATTTGAAAAGCAAGATGGCCGATGATAAAGGATATCCCACTAAACTACAACTGGGCGACCCAAGTCAAACTTGTTTGTGCAACAATGACAATTAATAATTTCATCCGACGAAGTGAGTTCCGCGATATTCCATTTGACTCTTATGATAGAGTTACGGATTATGTGCCTAATGAAGATGAAGGATCTTCGTCTCAATAAGCACGCCATGGAAATGATGTTGACTGTAATGACAACGAAATGGAAGTGAGGAGACATAATATTTGTATGTCAATTTACAGACGAAATTAGGTGATCTTTAAATATGTATGAAGTTTCATTTTTATTGCCTTAATAGTAATTTATTGTATTTTTGTTGCAATGACATTTTTTGTTCCCTTGTCAACTCAATATTATTATAAAAAAAATAAAAAAATAAATTTGAGGTAATGAAATGTACCAAATTAGGTACTAATTAATTAACTTCCATTAATGAAATAACTTTTTCAAAATTTAAAGAGAAGAAAATGATAAAATTACAAATTTTCTGTTCATAAGGGTAAAAATGACAATTGCATAGCAAAAAACTATTTCACAGCTTATTTGCCAAACACTACTCTGCTGCTTAAATCTATAATCACATAGCTATACCAAACAGGTTACCAGCTTATGCTCACAGCTATAAGTTATAATCTGTTAAGTTATAATCTATAATCACTTTCCCACAGCTCTACCAAATAGGGCCTATGTCCTATCCAAAATGTGTCCACTCACTTATCTCAACATGGTTGAGATTTTTGCATTGTTCATAGTAGGTAGCTTTTTGGTACTTTAGAAGTAGGATATAGCTAGCCTCTAGTCCGATCTCGAACTGGACGGTATTGTTCAGTCCGTTGAAGTTCATTATGGGTCTAGTTTTGATAATCTGAACCGTTAATGTGTAAAACTCATCGAGTACTATATGTCTATAAAAAAACACGTTGATCAGATATTGATAGTTATGTGATCAAATCAGTTTTGTATTAAAAAAATGTACGGTGAACAAATTAACGGTTGACAAAAAAACTGATACAATGAGATAGCTATCGATATCCGATTAGCGTGATTTTTTACAAGCATATAGTACTCAATAAGTTCTACACATTGAACGGTTCGGATTATCAAAACGGGATATGTGGTGAGCCCCCATAGGCTGAACAGCGCCGTCTAGTCCGATCTCAGACTGGAGGCAAGCTGCTCCCTAGAAGTATTGTATGGTATTATTTATGTAGTGGTCTAAATTAATAGTTTAGCGTGAAATTTATGGATGAAACATAAAATCTCATTATTGTTAGGTAATTAGGTGATAATGAGTGGATCAATCGTGACTTTTTTAATTTTTACCCAAAAAAAAAAAAAATTACGATTTCTCATATCGGAAATACTACGTAGGTAACATTATATGATATTTTCGGGCTATCTAATAATTTTTATTCAAAACATATCATTTATAAGTAATACTATCTGTCAAATATTTTTCTCTCAAATAAATATTAAAGAAATTTTATAATGATTTGTGTTATAAATGATACCCTTTTATTTTCTAAAATTAGAAATTTTAATTTGTAATTTTGTGTGCTAAAATTGTAAACTTGCATTACTATCACATGCCACTATTATAGAATTTTGTTTTGTTACTATTAATAATGAATATTTAAATTTTTATGCTTAAATTTAATTCATAAAATCATTATTATCTTATAGTTGATAAAAAAAAAAAAAAAAAAAAAAAATTTAATTGTAAGGGGTCGCCTCCACCTTTACTTCCTGCTATTGGTTGGGGAGGCACGTCTCAACAATTAGTACTGTGGCTTATAATTCGAAAAATGTCGCTGGTAAGTCTAACAAGAAGTGATTTTTGGTCAAATGTGTTTTTACTCACTCAAGGGTTTTTAATGGTGCATCAAATTTTTTTATTAAATTTGAATAAAAATTTGAGTAAAAGTTTTATTTAATATCAAGTGTTTCAACAAAAGTTTTTTGAAGGCTCATCAGAACACTGGGCGGACAACCGCGAGAATGTCCGGCCGATTGATTGGCCAATGTAAATTTTTCACAAATTTTTGTCTTGAGGTGGTCATCCGGGAATCAACCGGGGGATCGACTGGTCAGTGTAATTTTTTCACAAATTTTTACCTTGAGATAGTCATCCTGGGGACATCCGGTGGTGAAAATCAAACAGTTATAAACAGCGATTTGATAAAAGACACATTAGTCCTCAATTTGATAAAAGAAAAGTGAAATCCTGGATTTGATACCTATTTGATGAAACCATTAGAATAGAAAAATGAGTGATTTTTCACCAAATTCAATTTTGATGATAGATTTGAGTAACCATTGAAGATAGTCTAAGAAAATAAAAAATCTATGTTTATTATTTATTGGAAATGATCTCAGTTGTTACTATATTTGTACAACTTTTGAACTTAATAACTAAGTTGTTACTATATAATTTATTAGACTATCATTTTAAGGTATTTTATTGATAAATTTAATTTATATAAATAATTTTTTTGTATGGACAATTACCAACAAAAAAAAAAAAATCAAGGTTTTAGCTTTATAACAAAATAAATTCTAAATTTTTAATTTTGTCAATTTAAACTTTAAACTTTTGATTTGTTTTCAATCTAAACCATTCATCTATTTTCATTAAATAAAACGAACGGAAAAAAAGTATTTTAATCATTACACTTAATCTAGTATACATAAAATATTTAGAATACCATTTTCATTGTGTTTAATGACTAAAATACTCATTTTTCATCTATTTTACTTAATGAAAATAGATGAATGATTCAAATTGAAAACAAATCAAAAGTTTAAGATTTAAATTGATAAAAATTAAAAATTTAGGATTTTGTTACAAGTCTCAAACATTGGGGGGGTTTTTTTTTTTTTTAGTTTTCCTCTTTTTTTTTTTTGATCTCTATAACTTTTATAATTGAAAAAATAATTAGTTTTCCTCTTTTTTTTTTTTGATCTCTATAACTTTTATAATTGAAAAAATAATTAATATTTACAAATCAAATTAATAGATTGGTGCTATTACATAAGAGCATCTCCAACGCTTACTCAAAATTTTCACCAAATCTGAGTCAAAAAGTATCAATTTCATCAAATTTGATAACAGATGCTCCAACGATTCACCAAATTCTCAAATTTGTCCCGGGACAACCGGGTGGTCGACCGGCCGGTCGACCGGCCGGTTGACCGGTTAGCCCATTTTTTTTTTTTTTTTTTTTTTTTTGGAATTTTTTGAACCTTTTTTTGAACTTTTTGAACTTTTTCCGGGTCGACCGGTGGGTCGACCGGTGGGTCAACCGGCCGGTCGACCGGTTAGGCAAATTTTTTTTTTTTTTTTTTTTTTTGAATTTCTGAATTTTTTTCCTGAACTGTCTGAACCTTTTACCGGTTGACCGGTTGGTCAACCGGGTGGGCAACCGGTTGGTCGACCCGGGTCCCCTCCAACGGTCCGCAACAGTGTCCGCTACAGTGTTTTGATGAATTCATTACTTCCTCCGCGATCTGATGAAATTTTTGATGAAAACTCAATTTGATATCAGATTTGGTGCACCGTTGGAGCCATGAACAGTGCCATTTTCATCAAAATTCAAATTTGATATCAGATTTGGTATAGCGTTGGAGATGGTCTAATATGTGAAATGATTTGAGAACATGCCATAATTATTATACAAATATTTAAGGTCAATAGAAGAATTTTTACAAATTTAAGGGATCATTTTACATACATCATAATTATGTGTTTAATTTGTTCTTATCTGTTTATTTATGGAATATCTGTCTAAGTGCTTACTTTGAATTTGAAATTGAAAGCCCAAATGGATTCAAAAACCAAATTGACTAATTCAATAGGTTAATTGGAATATTTAGAATCATATGACAAGTTTAATTAAAATTTGATTCGGATCAACATAATTAGAATTGATTAGTATTAATTAGACTTAAGCTTAATCAATTAATCTTAATCTCACTTAATTAACCTAACCTAATTAAGCCTATATATATGTAATATGAGCTTAAGAATTCATTTCTCATCAACTTGGTTGAGATTTAGAGAGAGGAATCAAGAGAGAAACAACTCCCAAAGAAAGAAGTTGTAGAATCAATTGCATGTAATTGAAAGGAAAATGTTAGAATTACTTGAATTCTTGTAGAATTGAGTTGAATTTGAACATGCATACATAATTCTCCATCTTTGAGCGCAATTCTCTACAAAGTCATACATGCATGGAATTTATACTTGATATCTTAAGAATTTTACATAATTCTCCACTCATTACTTCATATATTCCTACTTTGAAGGAAAAGAATGGAATTCATTACATGCATGGTGACAATTATGAGTTTTGGCTTTGATTTTGAGAATTGACAAAGGTTTTGAACTTCTGATTTGAAATTAGTTGTGTTTTTCAGTTTTCTAAAAGAGTTTCTATGCTTTTGGGTCTAGCCATGCAAACTTTGAACTTAAATGATGCATTTTTGAACTACAAATTCAATTCTGAAAAACCCAGAATTCGCCCAGTTCGCTTGAGCGACGAATCCGTGGCTTGAGTGAACTTAGCATGCTTCCAGTATTTTTGCAGCCATTTACAGTTGGCTCGAGCGACCAAGTGTGTGCTCGATCGAACTTGACTTTACATTGCGCTTGGCTCGAGTGATCAAGTGATGACTCGAGCTTACTTTGACACCATCCAGTACTTTTGCAGTCAAGCCACATCGCTCGAGCTACCAAAGGTGCGCTCGAGCAAAAATCATGTTTTCAGCAATTTTTGAAAAACATTGATATATACATCTTTGCATCCTCATGTCCTTTTAGGCATTCTTAAGCATCATTTAGACATCCTTAGCCATGGTATAAACTAGAAACACATTAAAAGAGAATTGAGTTAAGATAGAACATTTGATTGAGACTTGTATTTCAATGCGTGCTTTGTTATGTGTATTGTGTAGGTGGATGCCTGAGGCTTAATATCGATATAACCCACTGTGAGTAATGTCTTTATAAAGTTATGTCCGAAAAGTATTTTGAAATTGTTCTAGATTGATATTTTGAATCCTATTTTCTTATTTATGAATGAATGTCTTATTTGAAATTGTAATTGCGGCATCCATTAGTGAGACCCTCGCCTGGAAGAAATAATACCATGGCCCATTGGATTAATTGAAACATAGAAATCTTTGATGTTAGACCTTAATGGTCCACATTAGATTATAAGTTACTGATTAATTCGTCGTGGTCCCATTGAATTGACCTTTGTGGTCCTATTGGTTTCGGCACATTGTTATATTGTTATTCTATTGGATGTATCATGTATAATGTTTCGAATATTTATTGTTATCATAAGGATTGATATGATTGTTATTCAAAATGGTTTTGCCTGTTGAAATGGATTGTTTGGGGAAAAATATATATATATATATATATGTTTCGTATCATGTTGGATTTCATTTATATAAAGCCTTTATATTGGTATTACTCACTGGATTTCAGCTCACCCATCTCCTTTATATATATGTAGGTGAGCAAGCGGAACGTCAAGTTTAAGGCAGCCTCGGAGTCTACCTATGTGAAGCCATTTTTGAAGTGCCTCCGTGATAAGACGTGCTTAGACATGATAAGACGTGCTTACCCTTTTTTTCATTTTGTTTACTTTTGATATTTTAGAAATTGTTATAGATAAAGTTGTATTAGAAGTCTAACTTTGGTGTATTGTGTATAAGCTTGTATGAAGTTTAAGGTTTTAAATTTGGATGAATTTGGTATGTATGCCATGCTCAATTGACTTAGTTATATTTCATTATTGCTTCCGCTAAATCCCTTTATTATATTATGATTGATTTTATCTTTAAGGCTAAAAGTAATCCGGGATTACTGGTTGGTCATAACCTAAACCTATGGGGGCGAGTTCGAGTCTTCACAACCTAGATCTTATTTGATAAATCTTGATTAACGGATTCTAAAAATACAAATTTAATTAAAAATCGACATCTAAATAAAAAGTTATATCATTTTAAAGTTTAAAATATTAAATTAGTCAATATGATATTTTGGTAATAGTAGTGTGTGCTAAACTTTTGAAGGACAATTTTATTATAAGGAGGTTTTAATCAAATCTCCTCTCTTTTTATTAGATAATAAAAAAAGGGAGGGGGGAATTACACATAAATGGGAATCAGAAAGGGTTGAGCTTCTTTCATGTTGAGATCTCAACATGTGAGAATTTGAGAGACTCGTAGGTTTGTATGAGTCTCATTTCAGTGATCTAAATCGTTTATTTTGAAAGGCCCTCAATCTATTTTATCCATAAAAAAGATTAGTTCAATTTAATAATCGTAACTATATCATTTTATCGCATTTATCTCTAAAAAATTAATGGCAAATATATTTTTGAAATAGACCATCTATTTTTTTAGAGACATATGTAATAAAATAAAAATTTTATGATTATTGAAGTGACCTAAATTTTTTTCATGAATGATATACATTAAAGACCCTACGAAATAAATAGTTCAGATCACTGAAATGAGATCGTAAAAGCCCAACCTAGTGAGAAATTTTTTTTATAAAGTTTATGATTTTAATTATTAATATTTATAAAGTTTCACTTTTTTGTAAATATTTTTTCTAATCCTCACTGATGTGCAATTCTCCCTAACAAAAGGATAAATGAAATGACCTCTTTTACAATAAACCTAATAAATTTGACATAATTACACTAAGCTCCTTTAAAGTTTTAATTTATAACTTTATCCACTTTTTATCATAAATTTGTTAGTCGTATGAACAAAATATATATATATATATATATATTATTATCTTTTTTATATTAAAATGTATATTTTACTTTTGTATATCTTTATGTTTTCATACTTTTCACTAAAAGAAAGATCAATATAATTATTTCAAAATTGTAAAAATTATTATATTTTTTAAATTTTCAAAAATGATCAATGTAATTTATCCTTAAAAAACAATATCCTAAGATAAGTGGTCTCCCCACACACACACACACCAAAAAAACATAAAATTAAAAATATGAGTTGCCTTCCATACTACCAAATAACTTCTCCAAGAACTGGAAGAAACTAACCTGGGTTGTTTTGGAAGAGCCATTGCAAGAAAGAGTCGAGTGTTCGCATAATTTATTATTTGACGTGTTAAATTATTTTTTAAAATTTTAATAAAAAATATTAAGTTAGCCACTATGTTAATTTTTGTTTGGGAAGAACTTTTTAGTTTTTTAATTATTTTAATTTGGCTAAAAACAGTTTCGTTCAGGAAGAACTTTTAACTTTTTTATTTTATTTTATAATTTTGTAAAAATAGAAATGAAATGATTATGATTTAAACGTTACATTTTATCTTATAATGCTACTCATACAGAGGACTAAATACAAAATTAAACACAAAAATTTTTCATCCAAACGGCCGATCGGATCATCAGGTGATCGATCAGCCAGAGCTTGTCGACCAGGACTATCATTTTGTCAACTTAAATTGTCATCATATAGACTGCAGCTATCATCTTTATTAGAGCATCTCCAACGATACATCATTTTTTTTACTAAATTTGAATAAAAACTTTATTTGATACCAAGTGTTTCAACGGAAGATTTTGGAGTTTCATCAGATCACCGGTCGACTGGGAGGACGACTAAGCGGATGTTCAGGTGGTCGACCGACCAGTGTAAATTTTTCTTCTTTTTTTTTTGCCTGGAAGTGGTCATCCAGGAGGACATCCGGTAATGGTAATAAACAGATTTGATAAAATAAAAGTTACTTTTCAGTTTGATTAAAAAAAAAAAAAATTTCTCGATTTGATACTAATTTGATAAAACTATTAGAGTTAAAAAAAGACATTTTTTTTTTATCAAATTAAAATTTTTAATAATGAGTTTAACACACGATCGGAGATGGTGTTACTGGCACGAGGAGTGTTTCAAAAAAAAGTCTGGTATATACTAGTCATATCAGCCCCACATTTGCTGTGGCTGTCATTTGATTGAGGGGTTAAAGTCATGCTTGATTGAGGGGTCAAAGTTATGCACTCGGGTTCTCACAGAAGCCACAACAGAAAACTTAGCCAGCAAGTTTTATTTTTTTAAGATAAAATTACATTGACCTCCCTCATATTTGGACAAAATACTAGTATGACAAGAGCTTGTTTGGTATAATCTATGTAGTTTGTTTTTGTTTTTTTTTTTTTTTGAATTATTTCATTTTTTTATATTATTTTATAAAAAATCAAAAAAATATATTTATTTATATCATTTTAAACAATTCCTAAGTGACAACACGGTAAGTATTTTAACATAAATTGCGTGGAGTAATACTTTAAAGGGTAAATTACACATTGTCCTTTTTATATTTGGTTACTTTTTTATTTTAGCCCTTAAAATTTATTTTTTTCTACTTTAATCCTTTATGTTACAAATTTTTCTCCGTTTACTCCTAAAAGTAATTTCTCTTCAAAATTAAACAAAAAAATGTCATAAAACGATTACATAACATAAAAAATATATTATTATATTAGGATTTAAATTTATATCAGATATGTTATATATAATAAAATATTTTTATTCCACCTGACTATCAATGTATCATTTTTTAACTAATTTTTAATAAAAATTAGTTTTAAGAGTAAAGAAAATTTTGAATTGTTTTGGGAATTGGCTTGTAATCTGGCTTTTTGATTTGTTATAAAAAAAAAAAGTGCAAAAAGTAGAAAGATAATGTGATCCAAAATAAATCAACTAAAATATAAGCTAGCTTATAAGCTTGTTCCCAAAATGGCCTATTTGAAACATGAATGGCCAAAATAAAAAATAAAAAAATAATTTAAAAAAAAAATTAAAGACTAAAGTAAAAAAGTAATTAAATATAAAAAGAACAAAATATAATTTATCCTACTTTAAAATTACCAAATAACTTCTCATATATCGAAACAACTAATTGATTGTTATCTTAAATCCCAACCCATAGGTAAGAGCAAACCGTGGTCTCCTTTGGCAATGAGATTAAAAGCTAATTTATTAGTATTTTGGTTTTTTTTAATCATATTATTTTTTATTTTTTGTACGATTTTTTTTTTTAAACAAAAAAGCTAAAAAAAATTTCAAAAATTAACTTTTAACCTACTTTTCAAAATAAGTCAAAACATAAGATAAATTACACCGATCTCCTTCAAAATTTGAAAAAAAGAAAAATAGTAAATCTCAAAATTTTTGGTATAATTACATTGTATCATTTTAAAGTTTTAATTCATATAATACTTAGTCATTTTTTCATCAATAGTTCATTAATCATATAGATGAAAAATTGATATTGTCATATATTTTTTTTATTTATCATTATATCCTCATATTATTTATATTAGTTTTAGTTAGTATTTTAATCTTATTAAGGCTTCGTTTCGGATTTGGGTTGGCTTTTTAACTTTTTAATTTTTTGGCTATTTTAGTCTGGAGCTATAAACCCTCATTTGGGATGTAGGTTTTTTTAGCTTTTTTTGACTTTTGTAAGAAAAAAAATGAAACGATTCTGATTTGGATATGATATTTTGTCTTATTGTGTTAAAAAACTTATTTTGTCTTTTTATGGCTATTTTAGCCCCAACTCACCCCAACCCAACTTCCCAAACCAGTTCTTAAAAAAGCTAGACTCCATTTAGGATTGTTTTGGGAAGTAGGTAAAAAGTTGTCTTTTTATTTTTTATTTTTTTTTTGGGGGAAAAAATGTGCAAAAAAATAAAGAAATTGTGTGATTTAAAAAAAGTCAAAAAGTCAAGAAATCCAAGAAAAGCCAAAGTTGCTTGGACTTGTGCGATCATGTGCTTCATTTTATGATCAAAATTGTTTATTTATAAGGTCATTCATGTATATTATCTATATAAAAAATTAAATCGATCCAATAATTATAATCTATTTAATTTATTACATTTACCTCCAAAAAAAATAAACAATTGTATTTTTTAAAATTAGCCATCTATTTTCTTAATAACGAACACCATAAATTAAACCTATTATATTTATCAAATTAATTTAATTTTTTTTATATATAATATATCGAGAAACTCTTATAATATAAATAATTTAAATTATCAAAAATAAAACTCGCGAGTGCAAAGACCTTGATGGTGTTTGGGAAGTGAGTTTTTATGTAGATTTTATTAGATATAGGTTTTTATGAGATAAAAAATTTTTGGTGTTTGGAAAGATAATTGGGTTTTTATGTGGTTGGATGTGATGTTTGTGAGAGAAAAAGTGAAATGATTATGGGGTTGGATGTGATATTTTGTTTGGATGCATTTTTTTTGATTTTGTAAAACTTTTGTCTTTTAATAAAAAAAATGAGAAAAAAATTTAGAAACTTGCTTCCCAAACACCACCCTTATCAACCCCCTTTAATTTAGTCCAGTCTACATCAAAGGCTGGAGGCAACTCAGACCCCTTTTAAAAAGCGTTCTCTCCCCCTATGTATTTGCATATGCAATTTAATATGAAAAAAAAAAAAAATGACTTCATTATGTGATGTAATAATTGTTTATCTTTGATTGCAAATTACTATAAAAGAATTGAAGGTTTAATCAATTTCATTCAAAATTCTTTTCAATTTTTTTTTTTCAAAAACTGTCTATTTTTCAAATGAAAAACATTTTTTAAACCTTTTTATGAGGGGAATAAATATCAAACAATACAAGGTGAATCCGCTAAGCATTTTCGTATAAGAATCTAATTTTTGGCTAAAAATTGAGAATCATTGAATAATTTTGGTAAAATATTTTTTGCTCTTTAAACCTTTTATTAGGCTTTTTGTTTTTCAATTCAAAATTAAATAAATAGTGTAAAAACAAACTTCTCAAATCGCGCTGAAGCATAACACAACTTTCTTTGGCTAAAAATTGAGAATCATTGAATAATTTTGGTAAAATATTTTTTGCTCTTTAAACCTTTTAGGTTTTTTGTTTTTCAATTCAAAATTAAATAAATAGTGTAAAAACAAACTTCTCAAATTGCGGTGAAACATAACACAACTTTCCTTTTCTTAAGAATAAATGATCAATGTAAAAAAAAAAGGAGTTTAGGGTTGCTGCTACGCATGGTGCACTGCAACAACTATCGCACATTTTATTGGGCTCATTTTAGTGTTCAATTCGATAATCTAAACTATTCACATTTTAGAAGATATTGAGTAAAACATAGCTATAAAAAATCACGTTAATCAGATATCGTTGGCTCTTGTCATATTTATGTGAAAAATTAGAACCCCATAAATTACTAATATGTCCTAATAATTGGACTTAACTCCCTCTAAGTCTTATTGAAAATTAGTCCTAATAAAATCGTCACTAAAAATAATTTTTTGTAACTATTTTTGCATGTCACTAAAAATTGATAATTAGTGACTTTTTGTCACAATTTTTACAAATTGTCACTAAAATTTATAATTAATGATATTTTTCTGTGACGAATTTTTCAAACTGTCGCTAAAGTTAAAAATTAATGACTTTTTGTGACGATTTTTTTAAACTTTCGCTAAAACTTATAATTAATGACCTTTTTTGTGATAAAATTTTCAAATTGTTACTGAAAATTAACAATTAATGACATTTTGTTTAATAATATTTGATAAAATATATCGTTAATTATTACATAATCTTTTAAATAATAAGTCTACCTATTAAGATATATACGTAAGTATTCTCACTTTATTTTGGTATCAGACTTCCTTTGCTGCCCTTGCAAAATTGTGTAACCATAAAAAATTCCTTCGACAGCTGGAAGAACACGGGAAACTTCTTGGCATGTGAGCGTCCGGACCTACAACTCAAATGCAAAGATCGAAAGTGTCAATGTTTACCCGAAACACATTTCTTACTTCCAAAAATGGAAATACCAAACGCTCCACCAAAATCATTTTCTTTTATTTTATTTTATTTTTTATAACAAGTGTTTGGATCAGTTTACGCGTACCTCAATTAATTCTGAGACCATGAAATTAATGACCAAGAAAACTTTCAGGGACCCAAAAGTTTGGAATGTTTGGCCTCTTGGGTGGTAAGTGCTGGAAAATTTTAATAGTTAATGAAAATTGACTCTATTCGAATTAAAGATACAATGTTCAAACATTGACCTCGATGACAATCTGTTTTATCTTTTGCAAAATTTCTATGAGAAATTTCTTGATATTTTATTTTTATTACTAGTTATTTGCATTAAATTAATATTTCCGAAATTATTTTCTTACATTATAAGTCATTTGGTTGGCTGTCTTCCCACTAAACCAAACCTATTGAGGTTTCCATCAAAACCTTCTCCAAGCCATTCTCAAAAAAACTCTCTCTTTCGGCAAACAAAAGTGGTAGTATTATTATTTTAAGCTATGCCCCAGAAATCGACCAGAGATAAAATGGTAAAAACCTTTTGAGTGAAAATCAAGCTAATTAACTCAAAATATCAAAGAAAATATTTTGAATAATTGGACCTTTTGATCTCGATTATTATTATTATTTTAAGTAGGAAGATCAACAATAAAAATTAATCGTGTTGTCCAAGACGGGAGCATTTGTTTGGCTAGCATTAAACAAAAAAAGAGCAAATCAAATGCAACCCTAGTCTCCAAATGACTCTAGAATTACTTTAACTGAAAAAAGGAGACCATGACAACATGAATACTTTTTATAAATTTTTTATTTCCTTTTTCTACTTTGATTTGTTTATAGTTGCAAAAAGTAATTAACAAGTTTATAAATAATAAAAAATAAAAAAAGGCATGAAAAACACTTCAATTGTTAATTAAGAAAAATGCTTGGTAGCCCAAATTTGTGTAGCTCAAGTGGCTCGAATGTATCAAAGCGATGTCGTTTTACCCCCAAAACAATATCATTCTGAGACATTCGAGCTATTCGGATCATGAAAATTCGGACTACCAAGCATTGTTGATTAATTAATTGCCAAAGATCAACTTTTTTTTTGGGGGGAGGAGTCCGGATCCCCTCCTTGCAACCTCCTTGCAACGGCTGAGATCAACTGTTGTAACATCCAACGGTCATAATAAAAAATAAAGAAATTGAAATCAGTCGTTGAATGTTGTAACTGCTGATCTCAGCCGTTGTAAGGAGGAGTTGCAAGGAGGGAATCCCAACTCGGGGGGAGCGGTCACCAACATTTTGCCTTGTGATACAAGAAAACCAAAACATCTATTAAGTTTTTGGAGTACAAAGAGGACTTGACTTGTATATTTTCCACTGAAAAATAGAAAATTAGCATTTATTATTAAACTATAGCTCAATTGTTTTCCTTTTTTTTTCTTTTTCTTTTTCTTTTTGTGTTTTTGTTTTTATTTTTTTAAATCTCTCTTGGGTTGGTACCCTTCATTATTCATGAAAGCCACTTTAATTTAAATTGCCCTTTGTAAACAAACTATGCCTTCACCCTCTTTATTTATTTTTCTTTTTTATTAATAATTTATTATTATTAGGGAAATTTTTTTTTACGGTCCATGATATTAAGATTTTATATTATAAAAAACATCTAATATTTTCATAATATCTAAGGTCCCTCAAATCGATTCAGGGAAAATTCGATCCAGAGAATTTCTCTGGACTTCTCAAAGAAATTCTCTCCAAACCAGAGAAATTTGTCTCATTACATACAAAAAATTACTCTGGGTTCACACCAGAGAAAATTAAAAATTCTCTGAATTCAAACGAGAGAAATTCAAAGAAAATTGAAATTTTTATGGCTTTGTTCAAAGAAAATTGAAATTTCTCTGAATTTGTTCACAGAGAATTTCTCTGGCTTTCTTTAGAAATTTCTCTGTAAAGAAAGCCTCTGTTTTAGCTTATCCAACAATTCTACTCCAAAATTTATACCTATCAAAATAATTCAACAATTCACACAATAGACAACTAATCACAAAATTCAAAGACCATCTAGATAGTGAAACAAATTGAAAATAGTATCTTCTATAATTCAGTAGTATGATCAAAGCCACAATTCAACAAACCAACTTACCCACTAAAAATATTAAATTTAAAAATAAAAATTAAAAAAAAAAAAAAAAACCGAACTCAACTGATCAATTTCCTTTAGAATTGATTGATGCCCAGAAAAATTGAGCAAAGGAAAAAAAAGATGAAAGAGCATACCCGTTTATTGCTAAATTTGAAGGATCGAGAAAGAGAGATAGGGAGAGAGATAGTCACAATTGTAGCAATGGCTAATATAGCGTTCAAAGCTGACGAGACTCAACCAAAGGGAGCGAGAGAAGAGAGAAAATGTTCCATAGGAAGCAAGCACAGTGGCTACATACTTGCTCGACGCTGCTAACGGAGAAAACAACGTCATTGTCGATGGCGGGAGAGGAAGAAAAGGCTATGCCGGCGGCGGTGGTGGTTGGGAAATCTAGAGTTTCGCGAAGTCGATTTTTGGGCGTTCGGCCTCATTTGCGCTTGTTGTCTTCCATCTGAGAATGGAGAAGTCGGTAGAGAGAGAGAGAGAGAGAAATGAGGTTTGATTTAAGAGAGTCAAATTTCTCTGTGATATATGGGTGTGAGGTTGAGGGACCTTAAACATCACAAAATAATATTGTGGATCTTTTCCATTACTAAGGCCCTGTTTGGAACAGGCTAATTTAGTAACTTTTTGGCTATTTGGCTAAAATATGAGCTAAAAAAAACTAGTATGTTTGGGATGGCTTTTTGACTTTTTACGAAAAGATGGGCAAAAAGTAGAGAGAAAAGAGAATCTTTGACTTTTTGGTATGGTTTGTTGGCTTTTTGGCTAATTTAGTAACTTTTTGACTTTTTGGCTAAAATTGAGGGTTCCCAAACGAGGCCTAAAAATGAGATAGAGACCTTAGACTAATTTATTATTATTATTATTATTGTAGATTTATCCAAAATAAAAGGTATTGATGGTCCA
The DNA here is from genome assembly GCA_030407325.1 of Camellia japonica. Classification (NCBI taxonomy): domain Eukaryota; kingdom Viridiplantae; phylum Streptophyta; class Magnoliopsida; order Ericales; family Theaceae; genus Camellia; species Camellia japonica. Next base: position 3,274 of record JAPPVO010004398.1, on the reverse strand, counting down.
ACTGTGGATTGTAGGCCTGTTAGGTTTGGGCCGTTGGGCCAGGACCAATATACACATGCATAGAGTTATTTATCAAACTCGGGTTCTTTCAAAAGTCACTTCTTTTGAACATATTTATCAAGGCCATGTTGTTTTAAGAACATGATTTTTAAAAACAACAGGCCTTCGAAACAGTAAATTTAAAAGTTCTTGAGTTTAAAAATATATTTTCAAAACACAAGAATTTGGTATTAAAAAAAATCCTTAGTTTAAAACTTCTAAAGCAGTTGATTGCTAACATTGTTAAAAGTTAATTAATAATAATTTAAGAAAAGAAAAAAAATATAAGGTTCTTGTTAACATAGTAAACAAAAGGGAAATTTGGTTAAAAGTCCTTGGTAGAAAGCGTGTATTGCTTGAAGTCCAACATAAATTTTCTTCATCCATAAAGTCCTTTAGTTTTATTTGACTGAGGCGTGAAGGACATACATTGATTTTTATGAGCATTTTTTTTACCTTTGTTTATATAAAAGGCCTAATTAGAGATGGATTATGTTTATTGAAGCTCGCAAACATGGCATTTGGCTCAGATTTGCTTTGCAATCTACAAATTATACATACATACATACATACATACATACACACATATATATATATATATGTGTGTGTGTGTGTGTGCGCGCGCGCGTGTGTGAGTTTAACTATATATATATATATATATATGTATGTATGTATGTGTCATGAACCTAATTGCAATGGAACAAAAAATAAAATTAAGCGAAACTAAAATCAATGAAAAGTTCCATATTTTCTTTCTAAAATCTAACCAATGAAAAGTTAGAAGATGAGTTTGAGCTCTTCCGTAAATACGTGGAAGGTTTTATGTGTGTATATATATTGTTGTTTGTTTATTAGTTTGTAAATATGAAAGTAAAATTTTCAACTCTACTTGTTATGGTTACTCTTTAATATATACTATGTTGTTCTCAAAAAAATATGTAATCTGTTTTTTTTCTTTTTTTTTTTGCTAATTTTCTGTTCAACAATGACAGTAAAGTTTTACTCTGGTAGTGTATTTTTGAGTTATTTCTTGTTTTATACAAACTTTATCGTGAATCAGAGTAAAATTTTACTGTGAAACAAAGTAAAATTTTACTGTAAATTAGAGTAACATATTACTGTTTACATCAATTTCGACGGTAATAATATTTTTTTTAAAAAATTCATAGTCAACATAGATGTTGATAAGAGGATTCTAAAAATACTAATTTTATTAAAAACCGACATCTATTAAAAGTTATATTATTTTAAAATTTAATATTTTGATAATAGTGATATGTGTTGAACTTTTCAAAAAAAAATTTGTGTATTTATCCTTAATACATTAAAATTTTATTATAAGAGGTTTTGACCAAATCGCCCGAAAAAAACACGGTCATAGTCCATGTTTTAACCAAGTTAATAAATATCTACATTCTTAATTTATTCGGCTGGGCCAGTCTCAACAAGTTCTGTTCATTTCTTCTTGCTATCTCAATTACACCCAAACCCAAAATCAGGCCACAATGCTGGACCTACTTTACAAAATAAGCCCAATCTGAATAAGGCCCAACTAACTTTACTTACCCAAGCAACTTGTAAGCCTAACGAATCTAAACTTATTGGGAGCCTAAGAGCATCTCCATCCACATTTTTAAATTTTTTTGAAGGCTTAGGTGGTAAATTAGCATATGTTAATTTGACAAAAATTCTCTATTCGATATGTCAAATCTATTATTATATTATTTTTAAGAATAAAATTATTTTATTGAGTAGACTTAATATTTGACATCAACATAGAGCGTATCAAATTTAACATGCTGAGTTCATGTCAAATCCTAACTCAACATTTAATATATTAAATAAACTTCATTTTTTATGTCAAAATAAAATTGAACTGGCACATTAAATTTAGGCCAAATTTGGCATCTACTAAATAATACAAAAAATCAAAAAGTCACTATCCTATTTAAGTCACATCATCTTATTTAAATCACATCACCTCTCTAACACATCACATCAAACCTAACCCAAACCCAACCCATATAAGTCAATAAATTTAGAATATCCCAAACCAACCCTTAATATATTGGGTGGAGGTGCTTTAGTATGTCCCATCAGAATAGCATCATATGCTTATATAATGCAAAGTGTTGATTTCAATATTATAATCTCATGAGACAGATTCTTCTGAGTTGGTAAATCTAATTGTGGAAACTTTCCACCAACCATCCTGGTGGGTGTGGTGGGTGTGTCTACTGGTTCACCTTTGAGATTGTTTAATTAAATTCACTTTTTTCTGTTACTAGTTATTAAGAAGATGATACATAAATTGTTTCAAATTTCGTCAAGGATTATTTTAAGAAAAATGTTAAAAACAGTTCTTAGGACTGTCGTTAGTGTTGAAAAAGTGTATTAAAATATATTAAAATGTGTAAAAATATTTTGAGGTATGAAAAATATATTGAAATTATAAATATTTTGATATTTTGACTTGTTTTAAAAAGTAGGTTAAAAATTAATTTTTTAATTTTTTTTAGTTATTTTTTTTAAATGTATAAAAAATAAAAAGGAGATATAACTTTAAAAAGTTAAAAAATTACCTTTAATCATATTTTTAAAAAAAGCCAAAGTACTTATCGATAATTCTTAGGCCCCGTTTGTTTTCAGAGGTAGAATGGAGGGAATTGATAGTGAGGGAATTGTTAGTGAGGGAAGTAAAATTGTGTTTGTTTTGATGATAGTTGTTAGTGTGGGAATTGTTAAATTATTTTTATATAAAATAAATATAAAATAATAAAACAAATAAAAAAAAAAAAAAACATTAAACATTGATGTTTTAAAAAAAATGCCCAACATGTAAAAAATTTTAAAAAAATAAAAAATAAAATAAAAAAAATTTCAAAATAAATAAAATAATGATTTTTACTTAACAAAAAATACAAAAAATTAAACATTAATGTTCAAAAAAAAATGTCCGACATGTAAAAAATAAAATAAAAAATAAAATAAAAATAAAAAATTTCTAGTCCGCTGGACTATTTTTCTAATACCAAGTCTTACAGGCCTATCCTAATCCCCTCCCCAAAGGGATTCGTAGTCCGGAGAGGATTACGAATCCCCTCTCCATCTCTCAAAATAAATATGATATTAGTAAATTCTACTTCACTATAAATTCCAATCCTCTCCCTATAACTCAAAACAACCGGGCTTAGGACTGTTATTAACAAAACTCTTTGTTTAAACAACACCTAAA
>JAPPVO010004397.1:0-23761 GCA_030407325.1 Camellia japonica | reverse complement strand
CAACTAAGTCCCGGACAGCCTCCGGAAGCTCAGCATACCACTCCCTCGCCGCAGTGGAGCCGTATCCTCGCACAGTGCGAGAGCCAACCTGCATTTAGAATGAATGCATATATCAGCAGACGAAGTGAATGAGCTGTGTGCAAATGAAGTGAATGAGCTGTGTGCAAATGAAGTGAATTTGGTATTTGGGCTGCGTGTTCAAATTTCAGAAAAATTAGTGGGCTGCGCGTTCACGTCAAATCTGGGCTGTGTGTTCAGTAAAGCAGAGTTTGGGACTGTGTGTTCTACTCTAATCAGTGGGCTGCGCGTTCACGTCAAATCTGGGCTGTGTGTTCAGTAAAGCAGAGTTTGGGACTGTGTGTTCTACTCTTAATCAGTGGGCTGCGCGTTCACGTCAAATCTGGGCTGTGTGTTCAGTAAAGCAGAGTTTGGGACTGTGTGTTCTACTCTTAATCAGTGGGCTGCGCGTTCACGTCAAATCTGGGCTGTGTGTTCAGTAAAGCAGAGTTTGGGACTGTGTGTTCTACTCTTAATCAGTGGGCTGCGCGTTCACGTCAAATCTGGGCTGTGTGTTCAGTAAAGCAGAGTTTGGGACTGTGGTCTACTCTTAATCAGTGGGCTGTGTGTTCACGTCAAATCTGGGCTGCGTGTTCAGTAAATCTATGTTTTGGACTGTGTGTTCAAGCGTAATCAGTATGGACTGTGTGTTCATTATCAACTTGGACTGTGTGTTCAGAAAATCAGAGTTGGGGACAGTGTGTTCTACTCGTGGTCAGTGTGTGCTGTGTGTTCACCTTCAGATTCGAGCCGTGTGTTCAACAATTCAAGTGTTTTAACTACGTGTTCAAAGTGCAAAAACCGTACTATGTCATAAGCTAAACCGCATGTTCAAGCATGGCAAAGCTACAAAGTGCACAGAAAATTACAGGGGTGAAATAAAATACCTCTCGCGCATCATGAGAAAGATGCTGCTCCGGCTCTCGTAAAAGCAGATCCCCGGGAACCCGATCGTTGAAATCGGTGAAATGACGGAAAACGGCTCGCGGAAGCCTATGTACCGCTGGAGCAATTGATCGGAAAGAAAGGCCGGACCCTCGGGGGTAGAGTCATAAAGTCAAAATCGTCTCCGGCACCAGGAAAACCTCCCGTGGGGGAAATTGCCAGCCATTTCGAGAAATCTGCAAAAAGGAGCAAAAATGAGCAAGAATGAGCCAGAATTGGAAAAAGTCAACAAAAGTCAACTCCCGGGAAATGAAAAAGTCAACAAAAGTCAACTCCCGGAAAATATTCCAAATATTGAGACAAACTACCTCAAGTGGTGAAAATGAGAAGAGAAGCTCCGAAATCAAATTTTAGTAGGCTCAAAGTGCTTAAAACTGAAGGATTTCGCAGAAACAACTTGCGTGGGAGGCCGAGGGGCGCGTATAAAATGCAGATCTGAGCAAGAAAGTGGCTTAGAGAGCAAGAGGAGAGAATTCCACACTTGGGGGTGCAATTTCGGAGGCAATGGAGGTGTGTATATATAGAAAGTGCAAAAATGACCAAAATGCCCCTACTTTGGGCAGATGGCCGGCCGGCCACCTAACCTGGCTGGCCGGCCACTCACTTTTCCCCACCTGGCCGACAGCCTCTCCTAGGGCCAAGACCTGGCCGACCATGTCCCCCCCCCCTCCCCTACCTCTCTGCAAATTTTGAGGAATTTTGGAGTTCCCGGGACCTGAAAAGTTCGAAAAAAGTGCACTTTCTGGCGCGTAATTGCTCCGTTGGAACTTTAGCTGCAATTTCTGACATGTGTCTCGTCATTATTCATCAAAATCAAGGTGTATCCTTTTTGAACATGTTATAACCTCTCCGGGAAGTGAATCAGAGGCCGCGATCGAGTTGTCATCGCCGAAATGCGCGCTTCTTGTTTATTATTTCGCAACAAACGGGCACTCTAATTTGCGCTCGTTTCGCATTATTTGGCTCATAATTTGCATTCTCATGAATATTTTGCATTGTCATGCATGTTTACCATACCTCTATGCTTGAGTATGCGTTATCACGCATTATCTTTTCTCGCATTGCGATGCGTTCACCCGCCGACACTGCGTGTGTCAGACCTTTTGGAATCTTAGGAATCACATTGAATATATGTTGTTAGCATATTGTTCTTGTTGAATTTCTCTATTTTGCAGGCACGATATTGTATGTACGGTTCATTTGAGGCTGGTGCGACCAGACGAATCGCGCAGGTATCGTATCTTCTCCGTGTGAGACGCGACGAGAATCGAATGATTCTCCGCATTCCTAACTGCATGAAATGTAGTTGTTGCTTTGCATTCTTGCTTAAAACTGTTGCATCTATTTGTCAATACCTGCTTCATTACAGCTTGCTGCACTTGCATGATCATTTGGCTCTGTGCATGTCGTTTTGCATTTTGCCCCGGCCTGCGGGCACACATTTCTCTGTTTATCCTGTTTGATTGTCTAAGTCTTCGGCCTTGTCAAAAATGGGTCGTCTCTAGGCTTTGACATTCACTCCCGTCACTTGTGACTTCCGAGTTCTGTCAAAGAGGGGCAACTGTAGACACCCCATTTTTGACCGACCTTAAGACTCAGACGTCACCGGTTGAGCGCTCGGTGATGTTGCATACTGTGCTCGTTCAGAAGTCTCAGAGTCGCGGCCGTGCGCCCCGCCTCCGAACTTCCGAATCCTCTTCTGTGCCTTGTCTCGGTTTGCGAACCAGACTCGGTTTTCTCTGTTTTCTTTCCTGAGGGAAGGGAGTAGTCCTGTAGACTATCTCTCGGTGGCCGTGCGCTACTTTTCGTGGCCGTAGGTCATTTTGCCCATTTCGGAGCCCGGTTCCCGGTTTTCGAGGCCGTCAGGCCGTGTGCCTCGGCTCGGGACCGCCCAACCATCTCCGGTTTCTCCGGTTCTTGGCTAGTACCTCTGTTTTATCATAACAAGGCACACTGGGGCCCCCGATGCCCACTTCGTGGCCGTATGCCACTTTCGGTGCTTATAGCCGGTTTTCGGGCCCGAACCTCGCGGTTTGGCCCCGAGCATTCATTTCGCATCGGTTTTCTCCGTTTTTGGCGTGTGCCTCTGTTTTGTCATACCGAGAAACCCTGGGGTCTCAGATACCCACTCCGCTGCTGAAACCACTTCCGGTGCCTACAGCCCATTTTCGGGACCCGAACTGCGCGGTTTGGCCCCGAGCGTTCATTTCTCATCTGTTTTTGTTCAATTTTGGCAGGTACCTCTGTTTCAACATTGGGAAGATCACTGGAGGGTAGGAGGCCAGCAATTATCCCAGATAACCAGTTTCGCTCCTCCGGCGCCCGTTTTGCTCACTTCCGGGCCAATGTTGAACACCCTAGGCCCATTTTCTTCCAACCAAAGCTACATATCTGTGATGAGGGCACATGGGAGGACCCTAAAAACTACTGGTCAGCCAGAAATTCCAGGTTTCATTTTTGAGCCCCTCCTTCCAGCTCTATGTTGTGGCTCCTGCTTCAGTGTTGCCAATTTCCGACCTTGGAACCTTGTTCCACACATCTGAGGAGGACCCTAAAAGTTGGTGGTCGGCCAGCAATTGTTGATTTCATTTTTGAGCCCCTCCTTCCAGCTCTATGTTGTGGCTCCTGCTTCAGAGTTGCCAGATTCCGACCTTGGGGCCTTGTTCTACACACATGGGAGGACACTACTGCATGGTGGTCGGCCAGCAAATTTCAACTTCATTTTTGGGCATGGCTGGCCGGCCAGGGGAGTGGCTGGCCGACCAGGTGGGGTGGCCGGCCGGCCACCTTGCAGAAAACCACCTGGCCGGCCAGCTTCTTGCTTTCCAGCTCATTCCAGCTGTCCGGATATTTTTGCCAAAATATCTCCCCATCCGGGGGATATTTGGGAGGGAAATCTTGCCTCCATTTCCCTCCCCTTTTACACTCTTTTGGCCTATTTTAAGGGACCAACAGCTCCTTTGCCTAGGTTAGAAAATTTGCTCTCAAGAACACCTCTCCCAAATCCTCCATCTCCATAGCTAAAAAACTCAAAAGCTTCAAGGGTCAAAGCCAATTCCTTCATCAACCCCTAGCACCACTATCACCATTCCATTTCAGCAGCAAGAGAGTGATTTCCAGTGGCCAAGGAGCAACAAATTGAGGTAAGAAGCAAGGAAAGAAAGGTCTTCAAGGGTAAGTCATTAATTCCTCTTTGTAGCATAATTTTGCTTCCTATTTCTACCCTATTTCCTTTCAGTTTTTGGGCTTGACCCCTACTGGTTTTAGGCTTATTTTGAACCCTCTACAACTTTGTAGAAGGGCTCAACTTCATTTGGTGCCTCCATGATACACTTGTTTCAATATCTAGCTTGTATGTCACAATCTTGCATACTAGTTTTAGCCTATTTGCATTTGTTTTGGGGCTCCGACCCCTACTGGTTATGTGCTTATTTTGAGCCCTCTACAACATTGTAGAAGGGCTCAACCTTGTTTGGCCATTCTATATACCACCTCCCTTTGAATCCATTTTAGGCTTAATTCTCGCATGTTTGGTAGCCTTTTGTGCTTTTGTTTTGGCTCTTGGTCAGAACTGAAAGGGGTCTTATTTTGACCCCCTTTACTTGTTTCATGAATAAAGTTTTGTTGTTTGGTGTAGTTTTGGCATGTCTCTTGTTATAACCTCTTTTGGCTCCATTTTGCATGGAATTGTTAGCATGTTTGTGTATTGAATTTGGGGTTCCCATAAACTGAATATATGCTTATTTTGGGGCCTCTTCAGTATTGTAGAAGAAAGTTTTTCCATTTGAATTTTCTATATACTACCTCTCTCAATACTTCTCTTTTGGCCACTAGTTTTGCATGCTAATGTTGTCATATCTAGGCTTACAATTTGGCCTTGTTTTGTACTGAAAAAAATGCCATATTTGGGACTGCCTTGCTACTGTTTTTGCTGTCAAGTGCCAATTTTGCATGTTTAGCATGGCCGTAGGCCATTTCGGGGTACTTAAAATCGCATTTCGGGATGATTGCATGCATCGTTTGTCATTTCGTATCATTCGGGGCTGTCTTCCCCTTCATTTAGGGGCTGAAATTTGGTTTGCATGCTTGCATATCATTTCCCTGTCATTCATGCCTTATTGCATTGCCTCGGTTTGCGTGCCCGTGGGCGCAACTTCGAGGCGCTCCGTTTCGTCACCGGCATCTGATGTGAGTGTGGCTGAGGTCCACTCATGTTAGTATAAACCCAATTTGCATTCCATCTCATTTTATCATCGCCTCGGTTTGCGCACCTGTGGGCACGCACTTCGAGGCACTTCGGTTTTATCCGATTCTCATTTTCTTCATCGCCTCGGTTGCGCGCCTGTGGGCACGCATTTCGAGGCACTTCGGTTTTATCCAATTTTATCTTTTATCATCGCCTCGGTTTGCGCGCCTGTGGGCACGCATTTCGAGGCACTTCGGTTTTATCCGATTCCTCATTTTTATCATCGCCTCGGTTGCGCGCCTGTGGGCACGCATTCGAGGCACTTCGGTTTTATCCGATTTCTCATTTTCTTCATCGCCTCGGTTTGCGCGCCTGTGGGCAAGCACTTCGAGGCACTTCGGTTTTATCCGATTTCTCATTTTCTTCATCGCCTCGGTTTGCGGGCCTGTGGGCACACATTTCGAGGCACTTCGGTTTTATCCGATCTCTCATTTCTTCATCGCCTCGGTTTGCGCGCCTGTGGGCACGCATTTCGAGGCACTTCGGTTTTATCCAATTTTCATCTTTCATCATCGCCTCGGTTTGCGTGCCTGTGGGCACGTGTTTCAAGGCACTTCGTTTTATCCGATTTCTCATTTCATCCTCACCTCGGTTGCGTGCCCGTGTGCACGCATTTCGAGACACCCTTTTCGACATTTGCATGGCGTATGCCATTGCCTCGGTTTGCGTGCCTGTGGGTACGCATTTCGAGGCATTTCATTTTGTTCCATTTATACATCATATTTCATATCATTCATGCTTATATGCATTCTCGGTTTGCGTGCCGTGGGCACGCATTTCGAGGCATCTTATTTCATAGCATTGTGCATACTGTATCGCATGTTAGTCGCATTTCATGCATATCATGCATATTGCACGGGAAACGAGGCACGTTTCGTACTCCGAGTAACGGAACGGGTTTCAATTCCCAGTTCACCGACACTCCGGATTATCCATGATGGAGTTAGGTTTTGGTATAGCATCCATCTACATTCATCCCAATATTGAGTTGTGCAATCGGCTCCTCGGCCATCATGCATCGATATGCGTGATTGGTGGTGCGAGGATCGAGGCATGCATATATTTGTGAAATACATTGCTATGCCCTTTTCCTGCTCTCTGTTGCAGCGAATTGAAGAATCGGCAAATTTTCGGAACTCGGCGCGCATTTCGAGAAATACTGTAAACAGAGGCTAATTGGGGCATCCCAGTGGATTTCCGCGCCAGGTAGCCCAACATACGTCAGCCATCAGAAGCGAGGCAGTCTGCTTGCATGCCAGTTTTACTTCTTTTGTAATTAATTTGTTAATTAATTAGAATTTGTATATTTCGGACTGTATTATTCTTTCATTTCGGACTGTATTATTATTTATTACCCTCTGCGCGAGGGCATAATTGTAATAAGGGTGTGTGAGTGCGATGTATGTCTTCCAACCCCCATTTCTTTCTCCCTTTTATTTACCCGCTTACGATGGTTAGATATAGGGCATATTCAATTAGCATACAGTATGACAGCATGTTTGCATCATTCATCTGTTTTGCACGCACCGGCTCGGCGCATCATACAAACTGCATTTGTATTTCAATTCCAAATTGAATACATGATAGTTGTAGCATCCCATATACCATGTTTAGAATAGCCGAGCCTGCTATAGTTGCATTATTGCATGTGTTGCATTAGGCATTCTGTATAATTAGGATCATGCATGATTTCTAATCAGCTTTTGTTTTGGCTTGGAGTACTAGGTGAGTTTTATGCTTTAGCATCCTTGCATGCGTGTGAGTGTTGCCATGATAGCATGCTTACCATGAGGCTATGTGCTTATGTGATATAACTGCCTTGAATGCCTGTGGGTGGAGGCTGAGTTACTTGGATTGGGACAATACGTTGAATGTTTGTTTTAAGCCCACTAGATAGTGGCAAAATCATGTTTTCTAAGCCCACCTGAGGGTGGCAAATCCGCGTCTTAGCCTACCTGCGGGTAGCACCATCAAACCATTTTCAAACAAACAAACATGAAATGTTTTGTTCCAATTCAGGCGACTCAGTCTATACTTATTTGCTGCGAGCATCACATAGTAACCTAGGCTAATAACCGGAATAAGAACTCACAATGTTTTCAAAATAAGATATCATGGTTAGTAGAGGCCGGTCTTTGACCGGGCGAGCGGGGGTGCTCACGATGTGACCTTCCTCAATCGTACCCAAGTTCCCGAGCCAACTTTGGTGATGACGGACACGTGGCCTTTGGCAACGAGTCAGGGTTTCCTAAATTTCCCATTTAAAAAATATTTAGGTGGCGACTCTGTTATCTGGCAAAGCAGTCCATTTTTGGCACTTCTTTCAAAAAATCAGTTTTTCTCAAAACGATTTGCCGGATTTGGACTCTTTGGTTCGAGATTTAGAACCGCAACAAAATCGAGTCCGAACTGTAGCGAGGTCCCTCGCGGGCTTGTTACACCCCTAAATCCAATAAGGCCCTATCAATGAAATGGTCCCCTATAATGCATGCAATGGTTGGGGCACCCGGGTCCTTAAGCTTAGGAGGTGTGTCATTCAACAAGATGGAGCTTACTTGCTCCGTGAGTAGGACCTTTTGGGACACATGTGTCCTAGATTTACGCTTTTGCGTACAAAGGTCCTTCAGAAATTTGGCATATGATGGTACTTGCTTAATCGCCTCCAACAGGGGGAGGTTGATTTTTACCTGTTTAAAGACCTCTATCATTGCCTCCATAGATGCCGCATTCTTATTAAAAGGGGACGGTGTGTCAAGGCACTGGGGGAAGGGTGCCTTAGGCACATATGGTGCCGTGGGCTCAAATGAAGTACTAGGGACTAAGTCATCCCTCTTAATTGTTTCCCCCTCACCCTTGCTCTCACTAGGTGAACCACCGTGGTCACCCTCCCTAACTCTAGTTGCATCAGACGCAACTGACTGAGGCTCTAACTTCCTACCACTTCTTAAAGCAACCACCGCTTGCACTTGTTCATGTTGCTTACCATTCCCACCCGAACTCTCTGCCCTGTATTGTCCTTTAGGGTTGGCCACAGTTTGACTTGGTAATTTTCCCTCCTCTCTCCGATTCATGTTGTTAGCCATTTGACCCAATTGGGTCTCTATCTTGGCAATAGAGTAAGTGTGGGAGTGAACTATCGGTGCTAACCCCTTGAGTTCTGAGAGAACTTCCAACACCTGAGTCTCAAAGGCAGAGTTGCCCTGAGGAACAGGCGGGGGCTGAGGTTGTGGTTGCCGATATGGTTGTGGGGGCCTATAAGGTTGCGGTGGTCGGTAAGATGATTGGTTGGCAAAATTATTGAAATTCTACCTTAGTGGTGGAGGATTGTAAGAAGTGCCTTGTGAAGGGGGTCTCCATGAGAAATTAGGGTGATTTCTCCATCCCAGATTGTATGTGTTGGAGTATGGATCATTACCCTGGTTGGAGAATCCTTGAGCTGCATTCACATGCTCTTGGACTAACTCCGGAAATTGTGATGCCGAAGGGCACTCACTCAAGTCATGAGCAGGGCTCGCACAAATAACACATGCCTCGTGGAATTGAGGCTGAACTTGCTGGGTAGGGGCATGTCCCGTAGCTAATAATTGATCCATCTTGCGGGACAATGCCTCTACTTGTTGGGCTAACTCTAGGTTTTGCCCGACCTCATAAATGCCCCCTCTTTTCGGGGCTCCAACTACGGGTTGCCGGACTTGCCGGGCTGCGGAGGCATGGTGAAGGGAATTATCACTTAAGTTCTCAAACAATTGCCATGCCTCGGCATCACTTTTAGACATAAATGTCCCACCACAGGACGAATCCACCATTTGGCGGTGTGGCTCAGTTAAGCCATAATAGAATGTTTGAACAAGTTGCCAATCAGGCACTTGGTGGTGGGGACACTGTTGGAGAAGGTCTCTAAGTCTTTCCCACGTCTCATGGAATTGCTCGCCATCCATTTGAGCAAAGTTTGTGATGGCTCGCCTAAGTTGGTTGGTTTTACCTATGGGAAAGTACTTCTCCAAGAACCGTTGCTGTAATTGGTCCCAACTTGTGATTGAATTAGCAGGTAAAGAATTTAGCCAGTGTTTGGCTTTATCCTTTAACGAGAATGGAAACAATCGCAACATTAAGGCCTCATTTGTGAAATTCTGGATCCTCACTGTCGAGCAAATTTCCAGAAATTCATTCAAATGCTTATAAGGGTCATCATGAGTTAGTCCATGGAATGATCGGAGCATTTGTATGGTGCTGGACTTAATCTCATAATGAGCAGCAGTGGTGTTGGGCAATTGGATGCATGATGGTGATGTATATGCAGTGGGTGTAAAATAATCCTTAAGTGTTCGGTTGGGCACATTCGGGACATTAGGATCTGCCATCTCTAATGGCTCACTGTATGAATATGAATACTCAAGCCTAGGAACACGGGCAGAAGCCCTAAGTCTCCTAAGGGTCCTTTCTAGTTCAAGGTTCAAACTCCACAATTCAGGGCGACAAGAACGACGCCCGTGCATACACTACCCAAACACACAATAAGTTCGACTCGGTGCACTAAGTTACGAAAGCAAAATACCAAAGGAAGAAATACTCACAGCGGTTTAATGAAAACGCTTTACTCGTCTTGCGGATGCTTGACGTGTAGACGTTGTCTCCAATCCCCAATTGAGCTTTGGCTTTTGTTTTAGCACTTTGGTGCTTTGCTTGTGAGTGTTTGCTTCTGTTTATTCACTTTAGTGCTGCGGTTTTTTTAAAGTTTGGCTGCGCTCCGCTTGCATTTCAATGATAGCTCCAATTTCAAACGCTCTGCACACTTAGCAACACCAAAAGCATAAAATCCTAAACTAAAAATTAAAATAAGAATGTAATTTTAAATTAACTAATTTCGCCAGAAGTCCCGGCAACGGCGCAAAAATTTGATGGGTCGTTGAACACACCAAAATTAAATCACTAAACTATACCAAATTCAATCAGAATAATGGCAAGTCCAGGTATCGATCCACAGGGACTATTGTGAAATTAAACTAATTTAATTGATAAATTCCTAAATTAATTTTGATAGAAAGATTGAATGATTATAACCTAATTTAATAATAAATAAATTAAACTAAGAAATTGAATTATCAAGAATAATTGAAATCTAGGTTTACTGAATTGGGGGAAAATCCTAGGGTAGAGAATTCACCACTAACCACATAATTAGGGTTTCCAATTGAAATCAATTATGCTATGGTTTGAACGGATTAATGTTTCGCAACTACAAGTTCGAAGCATTTGACAAGAAGATCATCGCATTCAATGTACGAGCACGAACCATCTCAAGTAATACGAACCGTTCACTCTAAACTAGGGTAGTGATACGACTCGTTCCTCGTAGCATGGTTCGTCCCATACCTTGAATGTGAAGGAAAAGAAAACAATTGTATGGATAACATTTAACAATCACAGAAAGTCAAATATTCGAAAGAATAATGAAAATTGTATATAAAGAATTTCTAAAACACCACACAATGGTTCAAACCTTTACATAATATAAAATCAAAAAGAAAAACCTATTACATGGCTAGGGTTTCATCAAAACCCTAGAAAAGACGACTAGCCACTCATGGAGGAGTGGAAGGAGGAAGATGGAGAAGAAACCACCATGGAAGACATCTTGGAGCTTTTTGCTTTCCTTCTCCTTTCCAAACCCTAGCCTCCCTCTTTAGGTTAAAACAGTTTCAGAAACCTAGAAAAGCCTTTCTCTTTTCTTTTTATACCTCTATTCACTTCCAAACAGATTTAAAACATCAGTTTGACTTTTCCAGAAAAAGTCAACTCTGTCCAAATTTTGTCTTTTTGCCCATTTTATGCTCCGACGATGTACAACCTGATTGACATTCAACACACATAAAATATACGGTTTGACCAGCAAGTGAAGTTAAAAGATTATAATTAACGGCCTCAATGATGTACATTTCGGTCTTAATCACCTAGGTTTGTTCAAAATCCTCCATATCACAAAATTGTTTTATTAAAGCAAATAGCTAAGTTAAAAATCATAAAAGAGTGTAGAGAATCCCTACCTCAAAGCTAGAAGACCAAGAAAGGAAAGAAGAAACCTCAAAGAAGCCGAAATCCAACTTTGTTCGGATGAAAACAAAGCTCTAAGTGAGCTCTACCTTTTTAACAAAGGGAGTAGGGTGGAGAAATAGGTAGATCTTGGTATATTTGTAGAGAAAGTGTAAGTTCTAGAGAGAGGAGCTCTAGATTTAGGGTTTTGAAATGTTTTGACAGAGAAAGAGATGAAAAAGTGACTTTTACGAGTTGATATACGCACAGTCTGCTCGAGCGCAAGAAGTGACGCTCGAGCGTTCAGACACAATAAGTTGCATCGCTTGAGGGAAAGAAGTGATGCTCGAGCGTAGAATATACACTCCTAGTAGTTTCACAGACAGAAGACTATAGCTCGAGCGCAAGAAGGGCCGCTTGAGCGCACGATCGCTCGAGCGTAGGAAACACCGCTTGAGCGTAGAATACACTCTCCCAGTAGTTTTGCCAGCCTGCAAAAGTACTGAGAGTTCACAAAGACTGCTCGAGCACAAGAAGTGATGTTCGAGCATATGAGCAAAATCCTGGGCAACAAGGTTTTTGAAAAATAAGGCATTAACTTGTTCCAAACACAACCAATACGTGCCAATAGCCAAACTCAAGGAGGGAAAAGAGTAATAAGACATGAATAACAATACAAAACCATGAAACCCAAATCCAGAATATTGATTGGGTCGGGTCTTAAACCCGAATCGCTATAAACTAGGTATGGCAGTGGATTATATCTTTGTTATCTGTATCTTCTTCTATAATTCGACATCCTTAAGCTTCCATAGCTGTCTAGGTGTCTATTCTTTCTTGACTCTACTGTACTTAAAAATGAATATAGAGTTGAATGACAAATATATTGGTAACCATGTCCCTGTTTTTTGTACAGACAATATATATATTTGTAAGGCACATAGTTGCATCACTTGTTGAATTATTTCCCTTATAGAGGGAAGAATTAAAGGGTTGACAAGAAACTATTCTATTTTTTTCTCTCTTCTCTGTATAATACACAGAGAAATTTCTTTAAACCAGAGAAATTTCCAAAATACAGAGAAAATCAAAGAAATTTCTCTGAATTTCTCTGAGTTGGGCGAAATTTCTTTGACTTTGGGCCAAAATTTTGATTGATTTTCTTTGGCATCTGAATTTTCCCTAACCCATCAAATTATATTACTTGTTTGATTTTCACTAGTTAGTTTTCTCCTTGTGTGTAATTTTCCTCTTGAGATGAATTTTCTCTGGTATCACAATTTTCTCTAAACACATTAGATTGACTTTACTCTATGTGCCTTGCTTAATTTTCTATGGCTAGTGGTCTTTTTGATTTTCTCTGGCATTTTAATTTTCCATGATCACATTGAACTCTCACTAATTTGCGTTGTTTTATTGATTTTCATTGGTTAGTTATTCCTTGAGCTGAATTTTCTCTGGCATTTGGATTTTCCCTGAAAACATTAAACTCTCTCTAATTTAGGTTACTTGTTTAATTTTCACTGATTAGTTGTCTCCTTGTATGTAATTTTTCCTTTGAGATGAATTTTCTCTAGCACTAAGATATCTCCTTTAGATTAATTTTCTCTGAACACATTGGACTCTCTTTCTCTCCATGCCTTGCTTGATTTTCTCTGGTTAGTTGTCTCTTTGATTTTCTCTCGAATTTTCTCTGGCATTTGAATTTTCCCTGCCCACATTAAGTTACCACTAATTTATGTTGCTTGTTTGATTTTCCCTAGATTTCTAACTTTGAATTTTATTTTTGATCTTTTGGGATGTGTAGTGTTTGCTATTTTTTAAACTATAATTAGATTTTGTATTTTAAGTTCTTTGATGAACTTAGCATGGTATTTTCTTGTAAAAATTATAGAAAAACTAGTTTGTGAGTAGCTCAATTTTCTCTGTAATTTTTTTTTTGGGTTCAAAACATAAAGAAAATTATGAGCAAATTAGACAAAATTAGTCAAAACACAGAGAAATTTGTGAGCAAACTAAAGAATTTGCAGACAAATTCCTTTGTGTTTCGAAATTTCTCTAGATTGAAATTTCTCTAGTTCGAAATTTCAAAATTTCTCTGCTTCGAAATTTCTCTGAATCAAAATTTAAGGGACCCTAACTACTATGAAAATATTTCAAGTCTTGTATGCTATAAAATCTTAAATGAGGGACCTTAAAAAAAAAAAAATTCCCCTTAAAAATATATATAATGAGTTTTATAAATTTGACATAATTACATTGAGCTTTTTAAAGGCTTTATTAACCTATTTTTATTATAAATCCGTATGTCATATGAATGAACAAATAATATTATAGATTATCATTTCTTTTTTTTTTTACATTGAAATGTAAGACTATAGTTTACCTTATCCATCTTGGGTAAATTAGTAGGTCGTAATAGTTAGACTTGCTCATTAAGTCCTATTAATTTAGCGTTGAAAGTTAATTTTATCAAAATTGTCGCTAAAAAAAAAATTGTGACGCTTTTTTGAATCTGTTATTAAGAATTGACAATTAGTTACCTTAATTTGTGAATTGTTTTCTAAATTGTTACTAAAACTTACAATTAGTGATGTTTTATGTAACGAATTTTTCAAACTGTCACTAAAAATTAACAATTAATGACATTTTTGTTAGTGTTTGATAAAAAACGCCGCTAATTATCACATAACTTATTAGGTAAGTATACCTATGGCGACCTTCATGTAAATTCCCCTTTATCTTCTTGATTTTACTTAATGTGCATTAGTGTTGGTCCATGTACACTTAGTAAAAGGGATGTTGGTGTAATTATGCTCAATTTGCCTTAGCCTTTTTTTCTAGTGAATGTATAGATATATATATATATAATTTTTTTCAAAAAGATTTTACACTTTTAAGTTCTTGTTGACCAGAGAGGCTAGAAGAGAATTTTTTTTTTTTAAATAAAAAAAAATAGAAAGCATGTAAAAAAATCCACTAAAAAAAGTAACACAGTTTTCTTTTCTCTTTTTTTTTTTTATATATATATATACTGTTTAAGTCCTTTCACACTAGATGGACCTAAAAAAAATTGACACAAATTTAAAATAAAAAAACTATAAGCAAAACAAATTTTAAAAAAATAAAAAAAGATTGGAACCATGACTTTTGATGTAAGAGGTAGGAAGACCACGTACCCCGTAAGTCCATCTAATGAGATCTAACAGCAAATAAGAAGTTTACGTACTAAATTTTTATTTTTTACAAAAAATATTTGAAAATCATTTTTGGTTGTTGAGAGGATAGTCGTCAAAAGGTTATTCTGAAAAGTATAAAATAAAATAAAAAAGGCTTTTAGCAATAATTTTCAAAATGTCACTAATAAATATATTTTTAGGGATAAAATAATTTGGTCCCTAAAAGATTTGCTTTTGAGACAAAAAGTTTAGTCCTAAAATGATAATAATTCTTTGCTAAATATGTAACTTTTTTCCTAAAATTAGAATAATACACTTTTAGCAACAAAAATATTTAGTCCACACAGAGTGATTTTGTCCCTAAATTTATCCCTAAAACCTTAATTTGTTGTCATTTCTCCATTATTTTTTGTTGTGTTTAAATATATTTTTTTAGATAATTTTTCTAAATATATAATAAGGCAAATTATGACGGTAATCCTGTACTTTATCCCCTTATGTCAATTTAGCCCATGTACTTTTAATTGGTTTAATTTTGATCATGAGTTTGTGATTTTATCTCAATTCAGTCCAATTGATTACAACTCTTGACATTTTTTTATTGAAATACGCACATAAGTGTCACGTGCCATATTTTTAAAGGTAAAATTATAAACTTACTCAATTCAGTTAGTTAACCTCAACCAATTTAGTGATAATTTTTCTTAAGAAACACTAATGATGTTATTAATTGGGTCAAATTGAAACAAAATCTAAAATTAAAAGTCAAAATGAAGCCAATTGAAAATATAGAACCAAAATGACAGAAGTGATAAAATATAAGAGCTGTCCAATACAATATTATTAATAAATTTGTTTTTTTATTTTATTTTATTTTTTCCTCGGTACAAAATTTGTCTCCTTAACACAACAACACCGTCATTAACAAATTCTTCCACCACAAAACAAACAACACACACTTGGGAGAGTAGAGTAGTTAGGATTTTGTTTCAGAGTATCAAATATTAGCCATTAATTAAGATGGCAATTTTCCAAGGAATTCTGTTGGTCATATTCCTATTATTAGTACCAATGGCAGCAGCCACAGTAGTAAGATTAACAATTTATGAGATTAGTATAATATTTTTTTTTCTATCTTCACTGAATCTTTTTTGATTTTTTAATTTTTTAGGGGAAATTGCATCTGAGATGTTTTTTCAAAACTTAATTATAAATTTATTAAAAAAAATTATGATTTTATTTTTAAATATTTGTAAAATTTATCACTAATTTAAAAATATTTTTCTAAAATACCCACTCATTTTTTTCTACTCTCTAAATCATTTTACTCTAGATGGACCTAAAAAAAATTGAAAAAAAAAAAAAATTAAGATTGGAATCCATGACTTTTGATGTAAGAGACAAAGACCGTAGAAGCAGCTACTAAATAGACAAAGACACAATAAATTAATAGAAATGCTTTGATTCATGAAAAAAAATGAATTTCACACTGAATTAAAATGAGTAAAATGTGGGTTTCCCTTAGAATAATTATAATTGAAAGATATATATTTTAGAATAATTTTCTAAATATATAGTATGTAAATAATTTATTATTATTATTGTTATGATAACTTATTTTATTATCTTATTTTATTTATTATGTGATGTATAACCACAATATTAGTAAAAAACATTAATGGTGAGACCTATTCGAGATCCATTCAATCATCTCCAATGCTACAATGTTAAAATGGATAGTCAAAGTTAAATTTTGATATTACTATAATATCAAAATGTTACATTTTAGTAATGCTGCTTTATTGATGTAATGATGTAATAGGTATTTTTTTAAAAGAAAATTTCACAAAAAAATCAAATTAAAATACAATTCGTAAGTTCCATTGTGAATGAGAAAAATATGTCACCAAAGAAAATACGAAAAAAGAAAAAATGAAAACAAAGAAAATAAAATAAAAGAAAGAAAGAAAAGTCAATGAAATAACCATCTGACTGTAAATACGATAATTGAGACGATTGTAAACACTCTACTAATGATCAATTCCACATTTTGTGTGGGATCAATCCATTGATTCAATCAATGGAGAAGTCTATTTTGTCCTATGTGAACAAGTGCCAAACATTGGGAATTATCCGGAAAGAGTTAGGAATATCAATAAGGAGAAGTGAGAACCACTTAAATGAAGAAATCAATTGTATTTTGTCGTTTGTTTTCCACTCTGATTGAGACTCTAATGCAATAATTGAGACGGGTGTAAACACTCTACTAATGGTCAATTCCACATTTTGTGTGGGATCAATCCATTGATTCAATCAATGGAGAAGTCTATTTTGTGCTATGTGAACAAGTGCCAAACATTGGGAATTATTCGGAAAGAGTTAGGAATATCAATAAGGAGAAGTGAGAACCACTTAAATGAAGAAATTAATTGTATTTTGTCCTTTGTTTTCCACTCTGATTGAGACTCTAATGCAATAATTGAGACGAGTATAATCACTACTAACGGTCAATTCCACATTTTGTGTGGGATCAATCCATTGATTCAATCAATGGAGAAGTCTATTTTGTGCTATGTGAACAAGTGCCAAACATTGGGAACTATCCGGAAAAAGTTAGGAATATCAATAAGGAGAAATGAGAACCACTTAAACGAAGAAATGAATTGTATTTTGTCCTTTGTTTTCCACTCAGATTGAGACTCTAATGCAATAATTGAGACAGGTGTAAGCACTCTACTAATGGTCAATTCCACATTTTGTGTGGGATCAATCCATTGATTCAATCAATGGAGAAGTCTATTTTGTGCTATGTGAACAAGTGCCAAACATCGGGAATTATCTAGAAAGATTTATGAATATGAATAAGGAGAAGTGAGAAACACTTAAATAAAGAAATCGATTGTATTTTGTCGTTTGTTCCCCGAGTTGTAACTCTTTTTAGACAAGTCAAAGAAGAATTGAGAAGTCTAAACCTTACCACAAGCATGTACGTTTCGTGGATGCACCTCCTGCTCAAGTTGTACAAAAATTATTAGCTAAATTATGCGTTGCACTTTTGCATTTTGTATCAAATTTCATTTTGGTTTTTACACATAAAATCGTAATAGTCAACCCACTGCACTTCGAATCAAATCTCACTTTGATCCCTACACATGAAATTGTGGCAGTCAACCCCCTACACTTTTAGTCAAATCCCATTTTAGTTTCTATACAAGTGTCAATATCCCCCTTCTGTAACTTCATTTTTATATCTTTAATAAAATCTAATTATGTGACAACAATGTGACTAGGAAATGAGAGTAAGAGAGGAAAATCATTCATATTTCCCACCAATACACTTTGTCATACGTGATAAACACATGCGAGTTGTATAATACTATATATATATGTGTGTTCGTATGGTAAAAATTGGGACGAAAAGATAAGAAAATAGAGTTTTTGAAATAAAAAAAAAAATGTGACAAAGAAATCAAAGAAAAAGAAAGAAAGATGAATAGACAAGTGAAAAATAAAGTTTCGTGATTCTAATTTATGCAAAACCCTAGTTCATCTTTTTAATTGTTCACAATATGCGTTTTGTTTTAACTTAATATAGGCATATTTTGATGTAAATTTTGGGATAAAATGTGTATTGGTTGAAAATGAGGATGATTTTTCTTTCTTATCCTCATCCGTAGTCACATTCTTATCACATGATTAGATTCTGTTAAAGATTTAAATAGTTGAATAACAAAAAGAGGACATTGACACTTGTATAGGAACCAAAGTGAGATTTGACCAAAACTAAAAGGGGTTGACTGTCACAATTTCATATGTTATGAAGTTGATTGGTGTAGTTAGATAAATTAATCACTCACCTATGAAAATGTTGTTATTTTATCTGTGTGATAAATTGATTATCTGTTTAGAGAGAACTGCTTTGGGCTATCGGTGGAGGATAGTCTGATTGTTGTAGACACTGTATGTTGATTAGGTAAAACTGAAACTAATCTTCTGTTACGTCATTGAATATGACGGTTGGAATAATACATCGAATTTGTGTATTGATTGATCATTGTATATGATAAATGTTTAATACATTGTATATGTATCATTGTTTGGGAGGAGATAGGAGATGTACTCCATATGTGCTTATATGCTTTAATACATTGTATATGTATCTTTGTTTGGGAGGAATAGGGGATGCACTCCATACATGTGATTATATGTTTAAATACGTTGTATATGTATATTGTTTGGGAGGAGATAGGGAATGGACTCCATGGTTTGAGGGGAGATAGGGAATGGACTCTCAAACCTGTTTGGGAGGAGATAGGGGATGGACTCCACTGATACAGCAAATCTGTGTATCACTTGAAATATGGAAGTGTTGAATTTGGAAGTGTTTTAATATGAGTCATATTCTCATGTGTATTAATTGAAGTATGGAAGTGTTTTAATCTGAGTTATAGTCTCATTGAATTGTTTGGCCAGGTTCTGAGTCATGAATAGGAATCGAAACTGTATAAGTGAAGGAAATTGAAATGAAAAATGGATGTACGTGGTGTTGGATTGAATAGTATTGTAAATTGGTTTATATGTGTCAACCATCTATCAAATGCTAATGTTTTCGTTATTGCTCATATCTGGTTTAGTATATCTCTACTAGGCTTTGGCTCACCCTATATGGGACATCATTTTCAGGTTCAGGTGATATGCCACTCCAAGGACATAGCTTGGGAGGCTTGAGGCTGATAGATCTTTTGTTGTTCTCTTTTTGGTATTACATGTAAATTCAAGCCAAGGGCTTAATATGTATTTGAGTTAATACTCTTTTTGTAACCAAGTGTTGGCTTGGAAAGTTGTAAGCCCATAGGGAATTTACCTTTGTTGTCAACATGTAATACTTTTGTAATAAATACTCTGATAAGTGGAAATATGCTTATTCCTTTTATATCTATGGATGTCTTAAATGTATGATTTATGGGTTTATTTTGAGGGCGTTACACCAAAACTGTCTTTTATTCATATTTCTGTTAACAGACTTACACCTAGGACCAAATTAACTCAAATTGACAACTTTGAGGACTAAAATGACAAAATTAAAACTTAAGGGACTAAAATGACAAAAAAAACACATATTTTAAGGGCTAAAATTGTCTTTTATCCTTAAATTTTATTGATTTTTAGAGTTTAGCTTATCGATATTTGCAAAGATAATATGCAAGACAAATATGATAATTAATAATGGGTTAGCTTATTGTATATTTACAATGGAGAAATTCCATTATATCATCTAATAGTGAGGTGAGTATAATTATCTTTTTTAATTGAAAATAATTACAAATTTACATTCGTATTTCATAATCATTAGATATGTAATGAAAATCTTCGATTACATACATGGAATGGAGAGGATCAAAGTCTGCTTTCCCTTCTATCCTCACTTGGATTGGAGAGTGTTGTTTGGGCCGGGGGGTCTATCATGATGCACGTGTTGATAATTTGAATCATTCATTTTGTAAGGCCCTTCATGCATATCGTCCATGAAAAAGATAAAGTTGATCCGATAATAGTAACCTCCTTTTTTTTCGAGTTTATTTATAAAAAAAATAATGGTCTATTTTTAAAAATACATTTGTCGTCTATTTTTTTCGAAGACCAAAGTGAAAAAATGAAAAAACTTTTATTATCAAATTAACTTAATTTTTTTCATGGACAATATACACAAAAGACCTTACAAAATAAATAATTCAAATTAATAAAACGAAACTCGTAATAAGTTACGGGAATCTAAACAGCACCCTCCAATTAAAATCATAAATTTCTAACAAGTCTGGCCCATTAATATTGATGTCAAAGAATTTAATAATTTTGGATAAATTACACTTTGCACCCCTACATTTTATACCAAATCTCACTTTGACCCCTACACATAAAATCATAATAGTCAATCCCCTATACTTCTGGTCAAATCCCAATTTGGTCCCTACATATGAAATTGTGACAGTCAACCCCTTTTAGTTTTGGTCAAATCTCACTTTGGTTCCTATACAAGTGTCAATGTCCTCTTTTTGTTATTCAACTATTTAAATCTTTAACAAATCTAATCATGTGATAAGAATGTGACTACGGATGAGGATAAGAAAGAAAAATCATCCTCATTTTCAACCAATACACATTTTATCCCAAAATTTACATCAAAATATGCCTATATTAAGTTAAAACAAAATGTGAACAATTAAAAAGATGAACTAGGGTTTTGCATAAATTAGAATCACGAAACTTTATTTTTCACTTGTCTATTCATCTTTCTTTCTTTTTCTTTGATTTCTTTGTCACTTTTTTTTTTTATTTCAAAAACTCTATTTTCTTATCTTTTCGTCCCAATTTTTACCATACGAACACACATATATATATATAGTATTATACAACTCGCATGTGTTTATCACGTATGACAAAGTGTATTGGTGGGAAATATGAATGATTTTCCTCTCTTACTCTCATTTCCTAGTCACATTGTTGTCACATAATTAGATTTTATTAAAGATATAAAAATGAAGTTACAGAAGGGGATATTGACACTTGTATAGAAACTAAATGGGATTTGACTAAAAGTGTAGGGGGTTGACTGTCACAATTTCATGTGTAGGGATCAAAGTGAGATTTGATTCGAAGTGCAGTGGGTTGACTATTACGATTTTATGTGTAAAAACCAAAATGAAATTTGATACAAAATGCAAAAGTGCAACGCATAATTTAGCTAATAATTTTTGTACAACTTGAGCAGGAGGTGCATCCACGAAACGTACATGCTTGTGGTAAGGTTTAGACTTCTCAATTCTTCTTTGACTTGTCTAAAAAGAGTTACAACTCGGGGAACAAACGACAAAATACAATCGATTTCTTTATTTAAGTGTTTCTCACTTCTCCTTATTCATATTCATAAATCTTTCTAGATAATTCCCGATGTTTGGCACTTGTTCACATAGCACAAAATAGACTTCTCCATTGATTGAATCAATGGATTGATCCCACACAAAATGTGGAATTGACCATTAGTAGAGTGCTTACACCTGTCTCAATTATTGCATTAGAGTCTCAATCTGAGTGGAAAACAAAGGACAAAATACAATTTATTTCTTCATTTAAGTGGTTCTCATTTCTCCTTATTGATATTCCTAACTTTTTCCGGATAATTCCCAATGTTTGGCACTTGTTCACATAGCACAAAATAGACTTCTCCATTGATTGAATCAATGGATTGATCCCACACAAAATGTGGAATTGACCGTTAGTAGTGATTATTCTCGTCTCAATTATTGCATTAGGGTCTCAATCAGAGTGGAAAACAAAGGACAAAATACAATTAATTTCTTCATTTAAGTGGTTCTCACTTCTCCTTATTGATATTCCTAACTCTTTCCGGATAATTCCCAATGTATGGCACTTGTTCACATAGCACAAAATAGACTTCTCCATTGATTGAATCAATGGATTGATCCCACACAAAATGTGGAATTGACCATTAGTAGAGTGTTTACACCCGTCTCAATTATTGCATTAGAGTCTCAATCAGAGTGGAAAACAAACGACAAAATACAATTGATTTCTTCATTTAAGTGGTTCTCACTTCTCCTTATTGATATTCCTAACTCTTTCCGGATAATTCCCAATGTTTGGCACTTGTTCACATAGGACAAAATAGACTTCTCCATTGATTGAATCAATGGATTGATCCCACACAAAATGTGGAATTGATCATTAGTAGTGATTATACTTGTCTCAATTATTGCATTAGAGTCTCAATCAGAGTGGAAAACAAAGGACAAAATACAATTGATTTCTTCATTTAAGTGGTTCTCACTTCTCCTTATTGATATTCCTAACTCTTTCCGAATAATTCCCAATGTTTGGCACTTGTTCACATAGCACAAAAAATAACTTCTCTATTGATTGAATCAATTGATTGATCCCACACAAGATGTGAAATTGACCATTAGTAGAGTGTTTACAATCGTCTCAATTATCGTATTTATAGTCAGATGGTTATTTCATTGACTTTTCTTTCTTTCTTTTATTTTATTTTCTTTGTTTTCATTTTTTTCTTTTTTCGTATTTTCTTTGGTGACATATTTTTCTCATTCACAATGGAACTTACGAATTGTATTTTTTAATTTGATTTTTTTGTGAAATTTTCTTTTAAAAAAATACCTATTACATCATTACATCAATAAAGCAGCATTACTAAAATGTAACATTTTGATATTATAGTAATATCAAAATTTAACTTTGACTATCCATTTTAACATTGTAGCATTGGAGATGATTGAATGGATCTCGAATAGGTCTCACCATTAATGTTTTTTACTAATATTGTGGTTATACATCACATAATAAATAAAATAAGATAATAAAATAAGTTATCATAACAATAATAATAATAAATATTTACATACTATATATTTAGAAAATTATTCTAAAATATATATCTTTCAATTATAATTATTCTAAGGGAAACCCACATTTTACTCATTTTAATTCAGTGTGAATATTTTTTTTCTTTTTTTTTCATGAATCAAAGCATTTCTATTAATTTATTGTGTCTTTATCTATTTAGTAGCTGCTTCTACGGTCTTTGTCTCTTACATCAAAAGTCAGGATTCCAATCTTAATTTTTTTTTTTTTCTTAATTTTTTTTTAGGTCCATCTAGAGTAAAATGATTTAGAGAGTAGAAAAAAATGAGTGGGTATTTTAGAAAAATTTTTAAATTAGTGATAAATTTTACAAATATTTAAAAATAAAATCATAATTTTTTTTAATAAATTTATATTAAGTTTTGAAAAAACATCTCAGATGCAATTTCCCCTAAAAAATAAAAAATCAAAAAAAGATTCAGTGAAGATAGAAAAAAAATATATTATACTAATCTCATAAATTGTTAATCTTACTACTGTGGCTGCTGCCATTGGTACTAATAATAGGAATATGACCAACAGAATTCCTTGGAAAATTGCCATCTTAATTAATGGCTAATATTTGATACTCTGAAACAAAATCCTAACTACTCTACTCTCCCAAGTGTGTGTTGTTTGTTTTGTGGTGGAAGAATTTGTTAATGACGGTGTTGTTGTGTTAAGGAGACAAATTTTGTACCGAGGAAAAAATAAAATAAAATAAAAAAACAAATTTATTAATAATATTGTATTGGACAGCTCTTATATTTTATCACTTCTGTCATTTTGGTTCCTATATTTTCAATTGGCTTCATTTTGACTTTTAATTTTAGATTTTGTTTCAATTTGACCCAATTAATAACATCAT
>JAPPVO010004395.1:0-30435 GCA_030407325.1 Camellia japonica | reverse complement strand
TTCTATTGTGCTATTTTCGGATAGAGTAAAGGAGTAGCTGACCAGACCCTTTTTCTAGCGAGATAAGGTGGCCGGCAGTGGTGGAGATGGTGGGTTAAGGTGATGGTGTAAGGGTGGAGCAAAGGTGTGGTGTTTGGCCACCAAGAAAGTAAAGGAAAATGAGAGAGAATGTAGAGAGAAGTTAGAGAGGGAAGAATGAAGACAATGAAGAAAAAAAATTTGCACTTCTCTTTTTTTTTTTTTGTGTGTATTGAAATGGGCGTTTGGTCACACCTACTATCAAGTTTGGAGTTGGGTTTAGATATCCTAAATGGAGTTTAACATAGGAGTGTGTTTGGCTCTAGATGAAATGTTGGGAATATTATAAAACAGATAATTATATGCCCTATAGGCTTACATCTTTCCAAGTCATTGCTTGGTTACAACAAAAGTGAGCCTAGCTCAATACAATTAAAGCCCTTGGCTATATAAAAAGAATACAACAAAAGAAAGAAGCTCTTGCTCCCAAAAGTCCCTCCTAGTTATTGCCTTGGTGGAGGCATGTCACCAAACCCTGAAAATGTTTTTCTCCAAATAGGGTGAACCAAAGCCCAGTAGGAACAATCTAACACAATATATGAGATTTAACGAAGATATAATCATGATGTGCATTTACAATGCCAGTAGTAAAACTTTCATATTCTGTATAGTCATAAAGTACCAAAGTTCATATCTTATTCCATTTTCCTTCAATTTATTTTGGTTTATGAGCCAATTTCATTATCTTTCAACAACCCAACTGAGCCTACAACTCAGTGGTTATCTAATCAACACAATTATCACACAAAACACTTCAATCTGTCATTTTACAAAAATTTCTTCTGTGGGATCGGCACCCATGTATACGCGCGGTTTCGTGACTTTCACCCAGGATACTCCAGCCAACTTAATTTCAATGGAGTCCATGCCCTATCTCCTCCCAAACATGGAGTACATTCCTTTTCTCCTCCTAAACATCATACATATATAATGTATTTAAAACATAGTCATATTCAATGACAACCAACAATAGATTAGTTTTAATTCACGGAATCCTCATGCAATTTCTATAACAATCATAGCTATCTTCCACCGATAGCCCAATACAGCTAATTCTAAACAAATATTCAATCTCAAACCAGATAATTTATTCAAATTTCCATGGGTGTGAGATGATGTATATATTCCAACTATACCGCTTATTTCAATATTTATCCAATTTTATCTTTACAATACTAATTCCATTTATTTATACAAAATAAATACTTAAACCATTTTAGGACAAACTCCCCTTTTGATTAAATATCAACCCAAAGGCCAAGAACTTTTAGATAAGGGCTTTATTCGCCCTAATACATCACCTTGGGGAGCGTCGGCTCTGTTTGCAAAGAAGGAGGATGGGTCGTTGCGGTTATGTATTGATTACGGCAAGTTGAATCGAGTTACCGTTAAGAACAAATATCCGTTACCCAGAATAGATGATTTATTTGACCAACTTAGAGGGTCTCACTGCTTCTCGAAGATAGATTTGAGGTCGAGATACCATCAGTTGAGAGTCTGGGAGGAGGACATCCAAAAAATGGCATTTCGTAGACGTTATGGCCACTATGAATTCCTTGTAATGCCTTTCAGTTTGACCAATGCACCCACTTCCTTTATGGATTTGATGAATCGAATTTTTCGAGAATTCTTAGACCGCTTCGTGGTCGTCCTTGTGGACGACATCTTAATTTATTCAGCCTCTGAGGAGGAACACGAGACCCACTTGCGGTTAGTGCTTGATTTTCTTATGGAGCACCAATTGTATGGCAAATTTGAGAAATGCGAGTTTTGGTTGACCGAGGTGAAGTTTTTGGGGCATGTGGTGTCAAGAGAAGGAGTAACTGTAGACTCTTCCAAGATAGATGCCATGCAGGATTAGGAACAACCTAAAAATGTTTTTGAGATCCAAAGTTTCTTGGGATTAGCCAGGTATTATCGTCATTTTGTAAGGGACTTCTTTAGACTAGCTGCACCTTTGATTAGGTTGACAGATTAGGTTGACAAGGAAGGGTGTCAAATTTGAGTGGAGTGAAGCTTGTGAAAAGTCATTCCAAGAACTTAAGGCTAGATTGACCACCGCACCGGTTCTAATAATTCTGGAAAGGGGTTGGGTTATACCGTCTATTGTGATGTGTCTCGGGATGGGCTTGGTTGTGTCTTGATGCAAGAGGGGAAGGTTGTGGCCTATGGTTCACGACAATTGAAAACTCATGAGAAAAACTACCCCACCCATGATATAGAATTAGCGGCAGTAATTTTTTCCTTGAAAATTTTGGGACATTATTTGTATGGTGAGAAGTTTGAGGTTTTCTCCGATCATAAGAGCCTAAAGTATTTGTTTTCCTAAAAGACTTGAATTTATGCCAACGAAGGCGGATGGAATTTATGCAGGATTATGATTTCAAATTACACTATCATCCGGGGAAGGCCAATGTAGTGGCCGATGCCTTGAGCAAAAAATCTGTGAATAGTTTAGCAAGTGTGGCCATTCGGGAATGGGACATGCTAGGTGATATCGACAGGTTTGATTTGTATTTGGATGAGTCCAGCGAGGGTGCTACCATGTTTACTTTAATTGCTCAACCTACCTTGATTAGTAAGGTCATAGAGGCACAACAGGGGAACCGTGAGGTGGAGTCAATCCGTGATAGAACTTCCAATGGGAAGGAAAAGAAGGGTTTGAACATCCACTCATATCTGAGTGTACGTTATCTAGACCGTTTGTTTGAATCAAAATCTTGTGGAGATGAGGTACTTTGAGAGTTCCATCACTCACTCCTTGCAGTACATTCGAGAGGCAGCAAAATGTATCATGATTTTAGTCATCAGTTTTGGTGGAGGGGTATGAAGCTAGATGCTGCCTTATTTGTATCAAAATGCCTTACTTGTCAACAAGTGAAGGTCAAACACCAAAGGCCAGCAGGTTTTCTCCAACCCTTACCGATAGCCGAGTGGAAATGGGAGCATGTTACCATGGATTTTGTAGTTGGTTTCATAGAACATAGCGAGGCAATGATGCCGTTTGGATGATTGTTCATAGGTTGACTAAGTCTACACATTTGATTTCGATGCGCACCGAGGACTCAATTGAGCATTTGGTAGAGTTGTACATTGGAGAGATAGTTTGACTTCATGGGGTCTCTGTGACCATTGTATTGGATAGAGATCCTCGTTTTACCGCCCGGTTGTGGCAAAGCCTTCAAGAGGAGTTGTGAACTAAGTTGACCTTTAGCATCGCTTACCACCCTCAAACCGATGGGTAGTCGGAGCGTATCATTCAGATTTTGGAGGACATTCTTAGAGCTTACGTCCTTGATTTCAAAGGGTCTTGGGAGAGACACTTACCATTAATTGAGTTTGCCTATAACAATAGTTATCAAGCTAGTGTTGAGATGGCACCATTTGAAGCCTTGTATGGCTGACCTTGTAGATCGCCGGTTTGTTGGGTCGAGGTGGGTGATGCACCATTGTTGGGTCCAGAGATTGTTAGAGAGACAACCGAGAAAGTTTCTCTCATTCAGAAGAGGTTAGTTATGACTCAAAGCCGACAAAAGAGTTATGCCGGTAAGAGAAGACGACCTTTACCTTTCGAAGTTGGTGACCATGTGTTCCTTAAGATCTCACCAAGGTGGGGCTTGATGAGATTTGGTAAGAGTGGTAAATTGTCTCCAAGGTTCATTGGGCCTTTCGAGATATTGGAGTGAATTGGAGAGGTGACATACTGGTTAGCCTTATTGCCACAATTTTAGGGGGTTCACAACGTGTTTCACGTATCTATACTTAGAAAGTATGAACCTGACATTTCTCATGTGCTTGATTGGGTTGATTTGGAGGTAGACGAGGATGCCTCATACGAAGAGCGACCGGTTCAAATTTTAGACACTTGGGAACAAGTATTGAGGGGAAAGATCATACTGTTAGTAAAAGTGTTGTGGAGACACCATGGAGTCGAGGAAGCAACTTGGGAGCGGGAGGCAGAGGTTTGCTCTAAGTATCCGAACTTGTTTGAGAATGCTTAATTGTTTAATTTGTGATATTCCCTTGTGTTGGAGGGAAATGTGTTACATTGTTAGTCACATGTTATTGTGCATGCTGTCATTTCAAACATGTGATTATTGTGATTGTCATAATTGTGGTAGGAAAGTGTCATGCCTATGCTTATCACGAACTGTTGTTGTTAATATTGTGACTAAGGCACTGGGAAACCATGATGGTAATGGTGAATTTTGGTTGAGAATTGATTTTGCAATTTGAGATTATGATAGCGTGGTCTTGATTGCTTGAAGCCCCTTTGTTTGAGTGGTTTAATTTAATTTCGAGGATGAAATTTCCTATGGTGGGGAGGTTGTGATGGCCGGGTACGTAACCATTTCGTTCTTCTTTGGTTATTGTTGGGTTTACTCTTGTTAGAGTGTCGGGTTTAATTTGAAGTGTTGCTAACTGTTTGGGTTTGTTGCATTTGGAAACCTTTCTCAAAATCCTTGTTCTTATTTATTTTGGTATCAAGTTTCACATGTTTCGGGAGGCATGAGGTTGGATTAGGGATTTTTTTTTCTTCTTCAATGCAATTGGTAAAATTTCTGACTGGAAGGCAAAGCTGCTCGTGAGAGGGCTTGGGTCGCATGTGCGGAAAAGGGGCCGCACGTACGGGAAGTGAGGTTACACGTGCGGTGAGGAAAGGAAATTCTGGGTTGGCTACTGCATTATATGCACGTGCAGAAGGAGGTGCGAGCGAGAGTGCCGCACGTGCGGGGGTGAGTGCCGAATGTAAGGGAAGTACGTGCCGCACATGCGGGAAAAGGGGTGCACGTGTGGGAAAGCGCTGAGTCCAATTTTTTTTTCTTTTCTTCTCCTTGGGCTGAGTGTATCTCACTTTTACACATATCTCTCTCACTCTAAAACACTTCTCTCTTCTTTCTCTCTATATTTCCTACACCAAATTAGATAAAACCTTTGATTTCTTGAAATCCATTGGAGTTTTGATCCTAATCCCTTCATCAAAGTTGGAGAACTTCTCAAGGGCTACGTTTTGTGCAGTGGAGATCACATTCCAACACCGTTGATTTTGGGGCTTTCATCTCATTTCTTCTTCAAACTTGAGCTAGGGATTTTTTTAGAGTTATATATATATATTTGCAAGATTATGTTAATTTGGAACTCATTTGGGAAGTATAGAAACTTTGATTTTGACTGATGTGTGTTGATAATTTTAAAAGTGGGTTTACACCTTGTTTTTCTAAAATTTCTTGAGAGCATGAACTACATTGCAAGAAAAGATGCCTTGGAGAGAATTTTCCTTCAAAAGATGAGGAAATGCCTAGTTTGGTGAAAACCTAGAAATTTGGGAATTTTTTATAAAATTTGAAAACTTGAAATTTTTGCTCAATCAAAGTGTTAGAATGAGTGAATGATTGGGAAATTCTTACTGTTATATGTGCATATATGAAAAATCCCATGGAATGTATGAAATGGTTGGTTTTTGAAGTGTGTTGTTCAAAATGTTAATTGTCATAAAATGATAAAGTTGATTGATTGGTATATGTTTATCTTGTGAAATTGCATTGGAAAAAGAAATGGAAATCGTGATCATAATGGAAAAATTGTGTGGAAGGGATGGAAAATGGAAGAATATTATGATGTATTGTATATGTTGCATTGATATTTCAATTCATGTGGTTAATTCGAGTTTTTAAATTGAGAAATTGAAAATTTTGTGTTGGAAAGGGAAATGTTTGTGAAATGAGATTTCATTGAAGTGTTTTGGGGTAAATACGTTGTTAAGTCCGGATAGGGGGTTTAGATGAAATTGATTAAGTTGGCTTGAGTATCCAAGGTGAAAGACCTAAAACACGTGCGGAGAAGGTACCAAGTGCCTTCCGGTAAGCTATCGGTAAAGTAGGGGTTTTGGTAGTGCTAGTTATGCCTACTTGTAGACACCAACTTAGGGATTACCTGAGCCATATTTACCGCCCCTTAAACTTGATTTAAAATTATTGGATTGTTAAAATTTCAAGATTTCTTGTGCATGATGGCTTTCAAAGGATGAAAATGTAACTTTTATTTTAAAAGCATAGCATGGTATGCGCATTTCATTTCATGAGGCTTGTATAAAATGTATATACTTTGTTAAGAAGTTTCTACTAGGCTTGTGCTCACCTCTATGGGATGTTGTGCAGGTAAAGATATGGTAACTCCATCGAATTAAGGGCGTGGATGTGTATGTTGAGGGCACAAGACTCTTGTTTTGTTGTGATTATATTTTTTTTGCAAGTCAAGGGCTATATTTGTATGGGTTCGAGCAACTATTTTGTGTAACCGGACTTAAGCCTTGGACTTTATAGCCCTTGAGGGAATTTATTTATATTTGGTTGGATGTTCTATATGCTATAGATTCATGTACTATAGTCGTTAAATGTATATTCGCATGTGGAACTGCTTTGTAAATCTTTTATGTTTATGGATGCAAGTGTCAGAGATTTATTTTGGTTTACCGTAAGGAGCGGTGGTTAGTGTACTTTTATTGTGTTTTTTTTTTTTGGAGGGGGGGGTGTTAAGGGGGAGGGGGGGAGGGGGGGGCTTTACAGGGAGCATATGTAAACGATATTTTTTTTGGGGGTAACTATATGTAAGGAGGTAGAGGCTAATAGTAGAGTGGATGACATTGAAGAGCAATGCAATTTGTGGGTGAATTTGCAAATGAGAGAAAGAGAGAAAGGATCTTGTGATCAATTTAGAGATCATTTGGATTTCATTAATCACATGTATAAATCAAAGAGAGAGTGGTACGTGTTGGTATTTGGATTTGGATTTAGATTTTAAAATTTTGGGTTATGGGTAGAAACAAGAAAAGTAATATTTTAAGTATTGAAGTAAAAAATTTATGAAAGTTAATGAGGGTTAAGTGTGATTTATTCATTTTATATCCGTGGCTATCAATTGTTTTTTTCCCCCCTCTAATTTGGATTGAAATTGATTTTAGAAATAAATTGTAACCTTTTATTTTTTTTTTCAAATAATACGGATTAAATTATGAAACTTAAAAAGCAAAAAAAAAAAAAAAAAAAAAAAAAAAAAAAAAAAAAAAAAAGAAAAGGTGTAAATTATCCTTTTAAATACAAGTAATATTAAAATTACAATAAATTATACTTTGTTTTTTTGTGGCCCTTTAAGTTTGTTTGTTTGTTTTTTTAATTTAATTTATTTTTCATTTTAACCTTTATGTTTTCAGTTTGTTTTCAATTTACTCCTAAAATTAATTTTTATTCAAAAGTAGATATAAAATACTACGTTAACTATCAAATAGCATAAAATATATATTATGTTAGATTTAGATTTGTGTTAGAGGTGTGAGTTATATATAATAAAATATTTTTATGTCATGTGATTTTCA
Organism: Camellia japonica; assembly: GCA_030407325.1. Classification (NCBI taxonomy): domain Eukaryota; kingdom Viridiplantae; phylum Streptophyta; class Magnoliopsida; order Ericales; family Theaceae; genus Camellia; species Camellia japonica. The sequence goes on along the minus strand of JAPPVO010004395.1, from coordinate 22,985 downwards.
ATTTATTATTTTTTTATCTAATTTTGAACAAAAGTTAATTTTTAGAGTAAATTAAGAAAAATTTAAAAAATTTTAAAAAATAAAAAAAAATTGAAGGGTCAAAGAAAAAAAAAACAGTCAAACATAGAAAGGAAAAAAAAAATTATTCAAAATATAATAATGGGAAAAACAAGCAGTATATCATTGGGTTTTTTTCATACTGATATATCACTGTTTGAAATTGATTATTTTAATAAACTTTTCACATTTTATACAAAGATATATAAAAAATAGAGAAAGTAACGTGGGGGTATTTTGTCTTTTTATTTTTTTGACTAGTTTAGCATAAAAAAGTTTCATCCCAAAAAAGGCCCACGAGACATGTAATGCAAGGCATAATTTGAAGAAAATCGACAAAAAGAAAGAACATCTTCAATTCAACCCTCCACTCCTCATGTACATCTTTTCTTCTTCTTTTTCATCACATGGCTAGGTCTTTTTTCCCCTTATTTATCTTCTTCAATGCTTAGGAATTTATCAGCTTATTATGAATTAGGTTGCCTATATCTCTGAGAGTCGTTATGGAATCAGCATTTTAAATCAATTATAACAACTGAGAATGAATGTGCTGTGTTGTAGACTGGTAGTTTGTTATAATTTCAAATGTTTAATCCTTCAATTATTTGCCTTCATTCAATTATCAATTTCATTCCTTCCTGTCAACACTGTTTGTGTGCTCTTTGCTTTGGCGAATCTCACGCCACCTGGACTGGATATGGTTGTTCTTCGCATATTCTCCTAACTATCAAATAAGGGGACTTGGCTAGAAACTATCAAAAAATTGGACACGGAATAGGGGACACCACATATTGCTTAATTTTAGCGTTAGTGAGCATGGCAAACAAATGAATTTTCTCATGCCGACATTTATAATTCACAAATCTTTAAATTTGTTTAGGTGAATTTGTGAAAGTTTATCCGATTAATTTTGCTTTTTTCAAGATAGTTTTTATTTATTTTTTTTTTATTATTCAAGTGCATTCTCTTTGAATTTTGATAGTATTCATTAATCATATAAAAATTGTTATACATATTTTATTTCTTCTAGGATCTTACAATTCTTGATTTGATGATCCTATCTGGGCCAGTAGAATCTCAAAACAACAATCTTGTCTTATCCCTAATTTTTTACAACCTTGCTTCCTGTTGATAAGGAGTCATGGTGTAGCCCAGCTCTTTCGCGCCCCCTCTCGGAAGCTCGACAGAAGCCCTACAGTTCGGACTCCTCGTGGTTCTGAATCTAATCTCACAAGTGTAATGTGAAACTGATAAACACCAAAGAGTCAAAATCTGGCAAAGCATTTTGGAAAACTGATTTTGAATCAAAAATGCCAAAATTGGACTGCTTTTCCAAATACAGAGTCCCCACCTAAATGTTTTATTTTTGGAGAAACTTAGGAAACCCATGACTCATGCCAAAGGTAATGTATCTGTCATCACCAAAGTTGTCTCGGCTCATGAACTTAGGTATGAGAGGGGAAGGTCATGAATTGAGCACCCACGCTTGCCCGATCAAAGATCAGCCTCTAGTAATCATGATATGAGTTTTTATAAATATTATGTGTTCTTGTTCCGATTATTAGACGTGCTTTACTATGTGATGCACACAAGCAAGTATAGACTAAAATTGCAAGAATTAGAACAACTGAACTCATGTTTGTTTGCGAAAATGGTTTGAATTTGCACCTCAAGTAGGCTTAAAGATGTGAATTTTGCCACCAAACATAGTGGGCTTAAAACAAGATTTGCCACTCAACAAAGTGGGCTTAAAATGCACATTTGTTGAATTGCTCCAGTTCAAACAACAAGCTTTCATCCACAGGCATACAAACAGTATAGCATTTAAGCACATAGCCTCATGGCAAGCATATTAATCATGGCAACATTCACACTTTATGCAAGTATGCTAAAGCGTAAAAACTCACCTAGTACTCCATGCCAAAACAAAAAGTAGTTAGAAAGATGTATGATCCTAACTATGTTAAGTGTCTAATGCAACACATGCAATATACAATTAATAGGCTCGGCTACTAATATGACATATGATTTGACTTGAACAACATGCGATTTAAACACGAATTCAAATAAGTATTAAAGCGACAATGCAGTTTGAATGATGCGCCGAGCCTCGGTGCATGCAAAACAAGATGAATGGATGCAAGCATGCGATATGCTAATTAAAACATGACCCTAATCTAACCATCAAAAGCGGTTAAGTAAAAGGGAGAAAGACGTGGGGTTGGAAAACATACACACACACACACGCACACTTATTACAACATTACGCCCTTGTGAAGGAGGGTCCGAATGAATAAGCTAACCAACTAGCCACGCTAATTAAGCTAACTAATTATTGCAAACTTGAAACTAATTAACTATTCTAATTAATTAACTTTTCTAGTTAACTAATTACAAAACGAAGTTGAATAACCAGTTAAACTAACTAATTATTTACAATAATTAATTAGCTACAACTAATTAATTACAACATGTTCTTGATCTAATGCTAATTAAACTAATTAGCTAATCCCGGGGAGCGAAGGGTGCATTCATGCTCGATTCTTCACCTGAAAAGCCACTGCCTTGCTGCTGAATGTCTCTGTTTGCACATTTGATCATTGAAATTCTGCCCACTTCCATAACACCTCTGCTCCACCTTAGCAACACACTGTGCAAATTTCATTGGTGGCTGACAAGGGGCTGGTCGGCTACCAATGGTGGTCGGTCAGCTACCATTGGTGGCCATCGGCCACTGCTGGTTTGAACTTCATTGATGCAACAGAGAGCAAAACAGTGTATTTCTCAAGGGTTATTTGCACACTTTGCCTCTCATTTTCATGGGGAATCAAAGGAGGGACAATCTTTGGTCCACAAGCCATCAATCAAGCAAATTCATTGCTTGATGGCTTGTGAAACCAATTGTGCAAGTTCAATAAATGCAAAATGAGACCAAAGAGACTATCACCCTATCATGCATGATCAAGGGCAATGGAGACCAAGGAAAGTGGCACATTTCATCACTTTTGAGTATGAAATGTCCCATTTTCCTTGTGTTCAAATTAACTTCTAATTTGAACACACGCAATGCAACATAAACAAATGCTTATCTTGCCTCTTTTTCTTGTCAATTTTGTCTACTCATTTTAATTACCAAATCATTCATTAATCCATTAAGTCCATTGGTGAGTGTCCTCTAACGGAAGGGGGGCTCAAACCTCAAGTTGCTTTGGGCATGAAAGAGGCATTACACTGTTGGTAATGAACCCCCTAAGGTATTAAACCGATAGGTGTAGCACCTCCATTTCACACTTAGGCAAACAAGTGGTTTGAAACCACTTTCAAAGCAAAACCAAAAGGTGAAGAAATGAGAGAGATTGCAGAGATTATAAGTGCTGAAATGAAGTAGAAAAAGCACTAAAACATACAATCAACTCACACCAGTGGTGGTCAAAGCCTTAAAACACTAAGCTAGTGAAAGAGGTTACACTATAACTATGCAAAACAAGACTCAAACGAACTACCCAGCCCAAAACAGAGCTAAAATAGGTTATTTTAGAGGCTAAAACATGCTGGAATTGAGCTAAGTTAAGCTAGAAAAACATGCTAACATGTGAAGCTAACTAGGTATGCAAACAAGACACAAGGAGGGGAGGCTAACCCCTCCAAATTTGGACCTAAAAATAAGTTTTTTACCACTGAAATTCAGTGGTTAAAAGGCCCCAAAAAGTTGATTTGAAAGTGATGAATATAAGGACCAAAGCTTTACAAACTAATAAGCAAGAAGGGTGAACCACTCCCTAACTAAAAAAGGGCTCAAACCAGCACTTTTAGGCCACAAAAACAGAGTTTTTTTCAGTTCAAAACCAGCCACAAAACAGTAAGACAAGATGGTAAAACAAGCTTACAAAACAAAGTAAACAAGACAAGTAAACTACCTCTTGAAGCAAAGAGCAATTCTAGGCACAAAACCAAGCTAAAACCACCTTCAAGAGCTCCAAGAAGACTCCAAGTAACCTCAGCTCAAATGTAAGAGGATTTGATTTAGGATGTGTATGTAAAACTGTAGAGAAAACAAGCAATTAGGCACAAAATTGTAAGAGAGAGAGAGAGAGATTTTTGCTCTTAATTTTCTAACCCTCAAAAATGGGGGAGGAACCCCCTATATATAGAAGAACATGCATTGAGCTTAGAAACATCCTACCATACACGTGTAGGGAGATGCAGCTTAATGTGCTAACAACTGGCACAACTTTCAACAAATATCTGGAAATATCTGGAAAAAGAGACTAGTGGCCGACCGGCCACACCAATGGTCGACAAGCACAAGCCATGGCTGACAGCCTATGGTGGTGGCCGATAGGTCACCACAAGTTCCAAGCACCAAGTTTTGATCCAAAACAAGGCATAGAAAGGACAAGGTTAGAGCCTCAAAGACAGGGTGTTCCGCCAAGGACTTCGGGTATTCAAAATGAACACATGCAACGATAATCATCAAATACACAAGTGATGACGTTCAAGTCTTGAGGACGGTCAAAAATTGGGTGTCTACAATTGCCCCTCTATGACAGAACTCGGAAGTCATGAAATGACGGGAGTGAATGTCAAAGCCCAGAGTCGACCCATTTTGACAAGGCCGAAGACTTGGACAAACAAACAGCAAGACAAAAACAGTTGCGCCTGCAAGCTACTTACGTATCCCTTTGCAAAGAATCAAACCAGCGTAGTTCTAGGAAAAGATGCAAGCGATATGCCTGCAAAGCAGTTTGAAGGTTGGACTTACTCGCTTCGGGAAGCTGGCAATTTTGAAAACTTATGATCATACGAGATGATGCAATAAGAAAATAACAAATGCGATAAGCAATAAGATGAGATAACAACATATGAATGAGCAACTTCAAGCTTAAAAGCAAAAAATCCAAAACACACTCTAACAACGCCAAGACATAGGACGAGGAAAGAAAACACCGCACAGGGTTGCGTTTCACGTATCCTGAGACACAACCACTCGGGCGCATACTTCATACATCTCGAGGTAAAACCCTCCCAGGGCCGCGTTTCACGTGTCCTGAGAAATAACCACTCGGGCGTGTACTTCGTACGTCCCGAGGTAAAAGAGAGGTGTGCAATAGATGCACGAGGGAACAAGTGTAATAGATGCACAAAGTGAACAAGTGCGATAGATACATGAGTCGGGCAGTACGATAGATGCGCCAAGTGAACAAGTGCAATAGATGCATGAGTCGGGGAGTGCGATAGATGCACAAAGGTAACAAGTGTGATAAATGCACGAGTTGGGGAGTGCGATAGATGCACAAAGTGAACAAGTGCGATAGATGCATGATTTGGGAAGTGCGATAGATGCACAAAGTGAATAAGTGCGATAGATGCATGAGTCGGGGAGTGCGATAGATGCATAAACTGAACAAGTGCGATAGATGCACGAGTTCGAGAGTACAATAGATGCACAAAGTGAATAGGTATGATAGATGCACAAAGTGAACAAGTACGATAGATGCACGAGTCGGGGAGTGCGATAGATGCACGAGTTCGGGAGTGCGATAGATGCACAAAGTAAACAAGTGCGATAGATGCACGAGTTGGGGAGTGCGATAGATGCACCAAGTGAACAAGTGCAATAGATGCACAAGTTGGGGAGTGGGTTCTCCTACCGAGATGTGAATGACTTCATCTGGAACTTCTCTGCATGATTCGTACATACAATATCGTGCATTTCTTCGAATGAACCATACATACAATATCGTGCATGTGTAAGAAAGAAACTTAACAAATGCGATACAGTAAGAATGCATGTTCTATGCAAGACAAACAGTTGAGATAAAATGTTAATTGAGAGCATATTCTACGTGCAACAAGAACAGAAGCATATTCTAAGCATGAACAATAGATGATGAATATTCTATGCAACAACATGAAAAGCATATTCTATGCAAGGAACAACATGAAATGCATATTCTAAGCAAGGTACAAAACGCATGCTCCATGCGCGATCAATAGCATGTTCCATGCTAAATAACAAGATGCATGTTCTATGCAAAATTGAAACACATAGTCTGTGCAACAGCATATGTAAAATGCACGTTCCACATACGTAATGAGGGAATGCATAGTCTATGTAAGAATGAAAGTGTATTCTAACGAAACAAGTTCAATGACAACTTTTCGATTCATCACTCGGAAGAGTTGCAACATGCAAAAAGGATACACCTCGTTCAACAAGTGACGAACAACGATCATCGAAAACATAATTTCGAGCTTCCCCAGAGAGAATTTGAACTCAACAGTGACCTTCCCTTGCACCTCTCGGGAAATAGGGACAACCACAGCATCAAGACATAAAATAGGAGCACTGGGCACTGGACAGTGACCAGATGAGGGTGATGGCCACCTGTCGGCCACTTTTTAAGGTTGTCGGCCACCAATGGGGCCCATCAGCCACCAGTGGGGGCCCATCGGCCACCAATGGTGGCCCGTCGGCCACCGATGGTAGATCGGGCCAAAATGGTCTTTTCACCCATGGGTCTTTAAGTATAGGTCATGGGACCTCATTTGCATAACCCTTATGTCCGAAATTTCACACTCTCTCTCTCTCTAGACCCTTCTTCTCTCTAGATTTGAGCTTTATACATGTTTTTCAACGCCCCACACACATTTTCTTCGCTAAACCCTCTTAGTTTACTCCGTTTTGAACCGATTGAAATTTGACTTCGGTGCTTTTTCTTAGAGTTTCACCACTTGAGGCTTGTTCCCCTCGAGTTTCTCTCGGGATTGGTGCCTTATTCCGGGCTTTGACTTTTTCTTCTATTTTCTCTCTCCTAGGGTTTGACTCTTTCAAAGTTTACCCTATTTTCTCCATTTTCTTCACTGTTCATCGACTCTTCACCCATATTCCAGGTGGCAAACGACATAGCACATGATAGAGCTCCTCTAGAGGCAGAGTTCGAGGCGAAGTTTGATTCTGAGGTAGAGCTGGAGCCATTACCACTGGGAGTGAGGCCTTTTGATCCGGTGAGGTATCATCCTCGGACGCATATCCTGCCTGCTGGAGGCATTAGGCACTTCACTGATTTTGCTACTGACGCGCTAGTGGATCTCTTACCGAGGGAGCCAGATTCCCATCTTTCAGCCGTTGCCGTTGTGGTACAAACTCTATTCACTTGCTCATCTGATATTCTTTACTCGCATTTCTTGCGCTGTCTCTCATCTGACTGTACTTTCATCACTGCCACCACATTTGTTTTGCACTTCCTTTTCATCTAACTGTATTTACACTGGTTCACCTGTCCTCTACCACAGGGTGACTCTCGCGCATACAGGGGCTATGGGGCCACAACGGCTAAAGATTGGTATGACGAGCTCCCCGCAGGAGTACAAGACATTGTTGACGAGGCCGGCTTTGGCCTATTTTACTCTAGACTGACACGAGTTATAGTGAGCCGTCCACTTCTTGGAGCGCTAGTGGAGAGATGGTGGGACACCACTAACTCTCTCCACCTTTCCACTGCCGGAGAAATGACGATGACCCCTTATGACTTTGCCATGATCACAGGCCTAGGTGTAGGGGGTGATCCGATTCCTCTCGATCCTGATATGGGGGAGTGGGAAGCTGCCTGGATTGAGCTACTGGGGGCGCGCCCACCTTTGTTCCAGATAGCTACGGTCAGATACAGTTGGTTCGAGGAGTAGTTTCGGGGGACTGAGCCAGAGACAGTAGAGGAGATAGAGCAGTATGCCCGAGGTTTTCTGATGTTCCTCTTCGGTACCACCCTGTTTGCGAACAGGGCGAACACTGTAGGGTTATATTTGCTGAGCGCATTGGTGGTCCTTCCTTGAGTGAGTTTCTATGATTGGGGCGGGGCCGACCTCACCACTCTATAAGGTTATGATCGGTGGCTACTGGCGAGCCTGGGAGATACACATCTCAGTTCCCTTTTTACACTTTGCATTTTCGGTTCAGCATTTCTTGCTTTACATCTGTTCAACACCCTTGGTTTGTGCATGTTAGCTCATTTCCTTATTACCCCAAGTTTCGGAGGGTCTAGCATTCAGCTAGTTGAAGTGACCCAAGGCTTGAAAGAGGGCAAGAGTTGTATTGGCCTGACATTGGTGAGACTTTGATGGGTTTGGACACTTTCCATCAGCGAGAGACAAGCAAATTTGCGAGGAGTCCACTACTTCTTCAGGTAATGTTTCCCACCCTTTCTAATATGTGTTTTTCACATCTCTTGGCATTCATGCTCTGTTTTTCTCTCAAAGCCCTTTTCTCACTTTTCTTCTTATCGCACATCTCTCTATTCTTTAATCTCTTTTTTCTTTCATCCCTCCCCAGATATGGCTTATGGACAAGCTGAAGGTAGTGGACTCTTGCCCTGTATACTCAGCCTGAGCATACTTTTTTCGCCAGCAGCTAGTTAATTTCCCGAACGAAGGGTGGTGGTGCCATTGGATGTGCAACAGGTCTAATGCTGACATTGCTTGGCGTTGCCCCTGGTTTGATCTGCCTAAGATGAGCTACAACATGGCTCGACAACCTGGCATTCAACTGATTGGCCTGACACACTGTGTATTCTACTTTCCATCCCAGTTCAGGTGTCAATTTGGACATGACCAGGCTTGCCCAGAAGAGGGGGTAGAGTACCCAACTTTATTCCCAATCCGAGGTTCACAATTGGCTAGATATCCCACTGCGTGGAGGACAAGAGAACTTCTGGCTCCTGCCCCTAGTTTCAACTGTGCATTTTCTGGCGAGTGCCTGACCTGGCTTGAAGATGAGGCACAATCCGGGCCCACTTTAGCATCAGAAGCCTCCACAAGCACAAGGAGGGGACGCAGGAACACCTGACTCATCTATGCCATGAGTTTATTTGCTTTGATCTTACTTTTCAAGTTTTCTTTTTGAATGTAATAAAAGCAACTTTGATTTGTATTAAGAATTGGAGAACTTTGTACTGAAATCAATAAAATTGAAGTTGTGGGCACTGGAAGTTTTCCTGTTGGTCTAAAAATGGTCTAAGTTGTAAAAGGTAAATTTTGAGCAAAAATCAACTTTTATCAAAACTTTTCAAAACCATTTTCGATAAGGATCACAACTTGACATGCACGGAATCTATCCTCGAGATGTACAATCGAGAATCTGAAGATGGAAGATTGCCCCTTGTCTGAATAACATTGCTCAGCACTGTAACCAGTTCTCAGAGAGGATCACAACCGAACATTCAGATAAAGAATAGGCAAGGATGGCCTGATCAAACACATGGACAGGACAGTTGATTTGGAGGTGTTCATGGTTGAACTTCGGGATGGAGTTCCTTACGTATCCCGAAGATGGGAATCAGGCCTTATATAGTTTGGTTTAGGTTCACTCGAGTATTAACGCTCTCCTTTTGCGCTCTAACTTTTGCCAAGGTCGCCCTTTCAGGTTTTTAACCTTGTGAGCTCAGTTTTCTTTATTTCCAATTTTTTGTGCTCTAACTTTTGCCTAGGTCGCCCTTCCGGGTTTTCAGCCTAGCAAGCCTCTCAGGGGTAATATTTCTTCAACTTGTCCATGTTAATCGGTTGGGAAAATTCTAGGCCATCCAGGTCCATAAGAATAATAGCTCCACCCGACCAGATAGTTTTGATGATGTAAAGACTAGTCCAGTTGGGTCTGAACTTGCCCTTAGGGTCATGGATGGGAGCTCGGTTGTCTTTCAGCACCAAATCCCCTTCCCTGAGATTCTGGGACTTAACTTTCTTGTTAAAAGCCGTGGCAATCCTACGTTGATACCCTGAACATGGTATAGTGCTTTCAGCCTCTTCTCGTTGAATAGCATCAACTCCTCGAACTTGCTCTGCTGCCAGTCTGCCTCTACTATTTGACACTCAACCATAACTCACAGCGATGGAACTTCTATTTCAATTGGAAGAACAACTTCATCCCATAAACAAAAGAGTACGGAGTTGCTCCAGTAGATGTCCAAATTGAAGTCCTATAACCCAGAGTGCAATTGGCAACTTGTCTGGCCAGTCCCTGTAAGTCTCAATCATTTTCTGCAAAATGTGCTTCATGTTCTTATTGGCGGCCTCAATAGCTCCGTTGGTTTGTGGCTGGTATATGGATGACTTATGAAAAGCCACGTTGTATTTCTCCAACAAGTCAATCACTTCTTTCTTGAAATGGGAGCCATTATTTGAAATGATCTCGTTCGGGACTCCATAACATCAAATGATGTTATTTCGGATGAACTTAGCCATATGCACTGCTTTCAACACTACATAAGACTAAGCTTCCATCTACTTTGTGAAGTAATTAATTGCCACCATAATGTATTCATGCCCTGTCACGCCCCAAACTCGCCCCTAAAAGTTTGGGCATGACTTACTCAGAAACGGACACTTAATCTGCTGTACATAACATATGGGGCCTGAACGGAAGCATTTAAAATCAAATAATAACATATAATATCCATTGAGCTATCACTACTATGCCAGGATCACAAATAGAACATAAGGCAGATAAACATATAGTGACGAGCATCTGAAAATTTAGCTATGTACATATACACATATAGACTCAAACCCCAAAATTGGTCGTAACAGAAACATTCAAAGATAAAAAAGATCACATGCATCTCAACCTTAGTCAGACACTCTCGGTACAAAACCAAAGCTTAGCAAAGCTCCACGGAGTGAGCGGCGGTCATCTAAGTGCCTCGACCCTCAGGGTTGACAAAAGAGAAATAGAGACCACGGGTTAAGATTGACCTCCAGATTAAGTGCCTACAGAAGCAGACACAACAAAATGTGAGTCAAGCTCAGTGAATAATAGCACATAAACAATTCAATGCTCAACTTGAATTATAATACATATCAATGCAAATATAAATAAAGAGGTCATACGGTTCATTTGCTTCTGTACCAATTTCATAACGGTCTTGGGTTCAATCTTAAATAGAGTGGCTTTAAGCCCTTAACAGAGTGGCATGAAGCCCTTAAACAGAACAGCATTAAGCCCTTAAACAGAACGACATTAAGCCCTTATACATGCATATATGAACTCAAGAGGTGGCTCGCACGGATTCTAGAGGTGACTCGCATTGCAGCACTTAGTTCTGTGCAGCACTTTGTTTCATATTAACAGATCGTACAGAATGGCCATAGGCCTCACAGATGTCACAGAACAGCCATAGGCCTCACAGATGGCTTTAAGCCCAGTTCAGATATGTATGGACTTAAGAGGTGGCTCGCACGGATTCTAGAGGTGGCTCGCTTTGCAGCACTTTGTTCCGTACAACACTTTGTCTCATACCAGAAATCATTAGGTCTTAAAGACCGAATAATCCATATCATGTCATTTGCGTAAACAGAACGAATAACAGAACAGAATAATTCCAGATTCGTAAGAACATTGTCACACAATAGTGTACATAATTTACCTCGTGGTTCATTACAAATTGACCTAATCGTCTTGCGTATATCAGAATTTTAACAATAATCATTGACAAGAAACACATGTATCATTACAATGTGGTCAATAGGAACAGAACAATTTTACTTATAACTTGGGTTGCATAACGATGTCAGATCTTGGTATTCATATCATAAGTTCTGAACAACTTCGGTACCATGTATAACTTGACAGAATACTCTCAGAATCACACAACTACCATTATTCCCAGATGAACCTAAGTTCCATTTATTCGTTAAGAAACGATATAGTTTGGTTATAGATAACAGAGGGTTAACACAACAGAACGATTTCACAGTCATACCGATGTACACAAATCTTTCAACGTTCACCTGAGTTACACCGATTTCCAATCGACATAAATGTTAGTGTAATCTCTTACGAGGAACAGAGCGTTTGTAACAATAGTTATTAACAGTAAATAATATGTACATTTGCCATACTATTACTCACAGTGTCGTGACGAGATGCTGGTTCCTTCCGAAGCATGCCCTACACACATATATAAGTCACAAATTAATCCTTGTTCCTTGTTAATCATTTCCAGACTCGCTTTGGTTCGAGCAAATTTATCAATATCAAAAATACATCAAATACAGATTCTAAAAATGTCCGAGGAACGAGCACGTAAAACAGAGTGAACCAATTTTTCTGGCATGGGCCGCACGTGCGGCTGTGAGCCCCGCACGTGCGGCAAAGGCTCCCGCACGTGCGGCAAGAAATCCCCGCACGTGCCTTTTTAGCAGTAGCAAAGCTCAAAATTTTGCCATTTCCCGCACGTGCGACCATGACTCACGCACGTGCGGCAGCACCTCCCGTACGTGCGGCCATGACCCCCGCACGTGCGACGATTTCCCCTGTGAGAGTAGTTTGAATTCAAGCAAAATCTCATTTTTGGTGAGTGTTTACAAGGCTCAAAACAAGTCTATAATTGTCTAAACCATGATCTAAAAATCATGTAAATAAACATTATCAACATACATCAACCTAAATATAAATAAATCTTTAGTCCTTTAATTTCACAACACACTTCAATTTACATATGTGACCAATTCCTTACAATTCAATTCAATTCATAAGTCTCTAAACACACACACACACACACACACACACACACACATGACCCTCCAACATTTAGGTGAGTTAAAAGATACTTGGTAAGGAAATGAGATATAATTCCTCTCTACAAAGCTTAATTCAACTTCTAAACAAGCAATATGAATTTAGTGAGCACCCCACACAAAGGTCAATCATCATTCTACTTCTCACAATTCAAAGGGAATGCTCACACAAATTCAAGGAAGAGCTCATGCAAAGTAGTTCTTACATACCTTGAGCTTAATTTCTCTAATTCCTCTCAATCTCAATCTTCTTGCTTAATGAAACCTTCCTCTTGATCCTTTCTCTTCAACTCTCTACCTCTCTATTTCTCTCACCCAGGAGATATTTTGAGGAATGGTTTTTGTTTTGTCAAATGGCTAAGGAATATGGATATATATATATATATCTAAAGGTGAGTAAGGACGAAATTTAATCAGTTTAATCATTCCTAACCAAATTTTTACAAAAAAAAACATATTATGATCTAAAAATTATGCTAAACTCAAATATAAAATCAATTTCAGATTATCAAGCTTCTAAGGCTTCTAATTTCTGACCTGAACATAATAATTGTAACAGATATTTCTCTTATTAAACAGATATGAATCTCAAATCATGAGATCCACTCACTTAAACTTAATTTCACATGAAATTTCACAGTAAGCATATAAATGCACAGAACAAGGGACTGAAAATATACTAGAATCATGTACGAGGGTCGGGTTCTTACATGCCCATTTGACCCTCTCGACGTAACTGTCCTAATGACGTCGATTCCCCAGACTGAGAAAGGCCATGGTGAAGTCATATTGTACAGCTTCGACGGCGGGATATTAATGCTGTTTGCATGGATTTGGCATTTGTGGTATCGCCGAACAAAATCGATACAATCCTCTTCCATAGTAGACCAGTAGTAGCCTTGCCTGAGAATCTTCCAGGCTAACATTACTCCGTTCATGTGCGCTCTGCACTCTCTCCCGTGGATGGCCTCCATTGGGTGCTTTGACTCTTCTACATCAATGCACAGCTTGTGCATTCCCAGATGACCCCTCTTGTATAGTTTACCTCCGCAGATGATAAATTGAATGACCATCCGCCGGATTGTCCTTTTATCTTTGGCATTTGCCCCCGGTGGATAAACCTCCTTTTCCAAGAAGTTCTAGATATCATAGTACCAAGGGTTTTGCTCTTGAACTTCATCTATTGCGGTGATAGACTCGTAGGCTAGCATATATCTCTGCTCAATAATGATCGGACACATCCGGACCCCAAACGAGGATGTCTATCATGGAAGATAGAGTTGATAAGGCATCAGCGAACTTGTTGTTCTCTCTTAGAAAATGTGTGAAGGTCAATTTCTCAAACCTAGGAATCAGAACATCCAGGGTCTGGTGATAGATCTTCATTTTTTCTTTTTTAACCTTCCAGTCTCCTTATGCTTGAGACACAACTAGGTTTGAGTCCCCAATGACGTCCAACCTTTTTGCCCCTAATTCCAGGGTAGCTTCCAAACCCGGATGCATGCCTCGTATTCTGCTTCATTATTAGATACCTTGATCTGGAGTTCGAAGGCTAAGGGTATATGGGAATTGTCAGGTGCTATTAGCAACACCCCTATCCCATAACCGTACTAGTTAGACGCTCCATCAAAGTACATTGTCCAAATCTTTTCTCGACTTGCAGAATTGCTTCATCTGGCAACAAGTATTCTACCGCTTTATCCCCTTCTGCTGGGTGATCTGCCAAGAACTCTGCTACCGCTCTCCTCTTAACAGACTTACAAGTAACATACTTCAAATCAAATTCAGAGAGGAGAAGCAACCAACGAGTGAGCCTACCCGTAAACGCTGGTTTCTCGAAAAGATATTTGATGGGATCTAATCTCGAAACCAGAATTACAGAGTGAGCTAACAGGTAGTGTCTCAACTTCTTGGTAGCCCATACCAAGGCTAGGCAAGATTTCTCTAACGAGGTATAGTGGCTTTCTCCACCCTATCCTCAGATTCCTGAGCAAGCATGCATCTCATTGTTGTGTTCGTTAATGACAGATATAGGATCAACGGCTTCCCCGGCTCTGGCAGTGACAACACAGGTGGATTTTGAAGGTATTGCTTGATTTGCTCAAAAGCAAACTGACATCGGTCGTCCCATCGAAATTTCTTTCCTTTCTTCAGGAGACCGAATAGTGGTTCACAAGTCAAGGTTAATTTTGAAATAAACTGTCTTATAAATTGTACTTTACCTAGAAAGCCTCACATCTCCTTTTTAGTCCTTGGTGGTGGCATTTCTAGGATGGTCTTAATTTTGGAAGGATCTACCTTGATGCCCCTCTGTGTAATCAAGAAACCTAACATTTTCCCTGCCGTTACGCCGAAAGTACACTTCTGTGGATTCAACCTCAATCTGTATTCTCTGATCCGTTGAAAGAATTTCTTCAAGGCGGTGTAGTGGCCCTCTCTTTCCTTGGACTTGACAATCATGTTGTCCACATACACCTCGACCTTCTTGTGGATCACATCATGCAGAATCGTGGTTGCAGCCCGTTGATAGGTAGCCCCAGCATTCTTCAACCCAAACGGCATCACCCTATAGCAGTAGGTTCCCCACGACGAAATGAAAGCAGTCTTCTCTCTATCCTTGGGTGCCATCAGAATCTGGTTATACCTGAAAAATCCATCCATGAAGGAGAGCAACGCGTGGCCTACGATGAAGTCCACCAATTCATCGATGTGCGGCAGAGGAAAGTCGTCCTTTGGACTAGCCTTATTCAGATCTCTGAAATCCACACACACTCGAATTCTGCCATCTTTCTTTGGCACTGGAACAATATTGGCCAACCAGGTTGGACACTCAGATACTAGAAAGAATTCTGCATCTATCTACTTGGTGACCTCTTCCTTAATCTTCAAAGCCCAATCTGGGCGTATTCTTCAGAACTTCTGCTTGATGGGTGTGGACGCGCCCCGAGGCCTTGCTTACCACAGTTCGGACTCAAATGTCACGGTTCTGAATCTAATCCTGCAAAGTGCAATGCGAGACAGATAAATCACCAAAGAGTCCAAATCCGGCAAATTGTTTTGGAAAACTGATTTTTAAGAAAGTAGTGCCAAACATGGACTGCTTTGCCAGATACAGAGTCGCCACCTAAATATTTTATTTTGGGGAAATTTGGGAAACCCTGACTCATTGCCTAAGGCCACGTGTCCGTCATCACCAAAGTTGCCTCGGCTCGGGAACTTGGGTACGATTGGGGAAGGTCATCTATGAGCACCCCCGCTCGCCCAATCAACGATCGGCCTGTACTAAACATGATATCTTATTTTTGAAAACACATGCGTTCCTATTCCGGTTAATTAGCTAGAATTACTATGTGATGCGCACAACACACAAGTATAGACTAGATTGCCTAATTTGGAACAAAGCATCGCATATCCGTTTGTTTGAAAATGGTTTGAGGTTTGCTACTCGCAAGTAGGCTAAAACGCGGATTTCAATGAATTGGTCCAATTCAAGTAATCCAACCTTCACCCATAGGTATTCAGACAGGTATATCACATAAGCAATTAGCCTCATGGCAAGCATGCTGTCATGTTAACACCCACACTCATGCAAGATGCTAAAGCAAAACACTCACAGTGTACTCCGAGCCAAAACAAAGAAACTAGTTAGTAATCAAGGCATGATCCTAGTTCATGTTAGCAATGGCTAATGCAACACATGCAAAATGCAATTAGAGTGGGCTCGGCTAATCTAAAATGGCATATGAGATGCGACAATTCAATACATGTATTCAACTTGGAATTGAAATACGATGCAGTTAGTATGATGCGCCGAGCCCGGTGCATGCAATACAGATGAATGGATGCAAACATGCATAGTATAAGGATGCTAAATGAAACGTGCCCTAGAACTAACCACTGAAAGCAGGTAAGTAAAAGGAAGAAAGACATGGGGTTGGAAGACATGCACACACGCACGCACACTTATTACAAAATTGGCCCTCTCGACGGAGGGTCCGAAAGAATAATACAAATTGACTAATTAACTAACTAACTAGCTAATTAATTATTACACAACAGTTAACTAATTAAAAAAATTAATAAAGCTACTAAAGCAATAAAGAGGCCTCGGAATGAGGGACAAATGCATGCATGCTCGGCTCCGCTCGGAAATCTATCGCCATGCTCACGCTGTCTCTGTTTACACTGCTATGCACCTCTGAAAAACTGCTCAAATCTCGAGGATGCTTCCGAACCACTCCCTGAGCACTGTGGGATATCATCGGCCAAAGTATAGGAACACCGGCCATGTGTAATTGGTCACCGACCATTTGTAAGGATCTCGACCAACAATGTTTAGCCGATCGGCACTGAAGATGGCCGACTGGCCATGTCTTCCTGCAGAATGCTGTTTTGCTGCAACAGAGCATGTCAATGCATTTGCAAGATAATGTTTGCACGACCACTCTCCCTGTCATGTTATGAACTCAAGAGAGTATAGTCCTCGACCCTCGGACCACCAATCATGCATTTCAATGCATGATGGCCAAAGGAGCCAAGTGTGCCATTTATAACAAATGAAATGCACATAAACATATAAGGGGCCCCAACCTCTATCATGGTTGATCAAGAGGCAAGGGAATGCACACACAATACAATGCAACCTAAGTGAGCAAGCAAGCATGCAAACAACTCAAGCATGATGCAAATCTAATGCAACATGAGCATGTTAACAACAATGCTATAATAGGCATACAACCTAAACAAGTAAACTTGCAAGGCATGTAACAACAACACCAATGACAAACATGCAACAACATGTGAGGCAAACATATGACAACATGTAAAGGGATAAGTATATTTACACCAATGTAATACATGCATGATGAACTTAACAAAGTAGCATGATCATGCAAGCATTACAATGTAATAGGCATGCAACAACAATACCAATGATAAGCATGCAATAACATGCAATGGGACTAGCATGCAAACATGCAAAGCAACTTAAAAAAAAGCATGCCAAATGCAATATAACTCAAGCACGCGACAACATGCAATAGGCCAAGTATGCAATAACATGCTAGGCAAACATGCAACAACATGCGAAAATGGACTTAAACTAATATAGACAGCTCTCAAACATGCCCAAATCAGTGGCCAAAATGCAATGAAATGAGGACAAAAACACATACAAACATGCGTGCCAATTGGCCTAACACGTAAGCATAGTAGAACAACTCTTAAGCACACTTAGGAGAGGATAAACATGGGCATCAGGCAAACATGTTAAGCCCTGAATCATGCAAGGGAGATGCCAAAATCAACCAAACCATGCAATGCAATAAGGCATGCAAGAAAGCCCAAAGCTTAAGACTAGCCAAGGGACTCAAACCATGGCTATGTGAAACATGAAGCAAATGGCCAAAGTGAACCGAAATAGTCCTAAATCATGCCAAGGTAAGCCTAAAACATGCAAGGAATAAGGCCAAAATAAGCAAGAACAAAGGGCCAAAAGCATGAGGCATGCAAGGCTACAAAAAAGGTGTTACACTACACCTAATACAACTAAACATGGCATGATTTAAGCCACCAAAATCAGAGTTATGGCATGTTGAAACAAGACCAAAAAAACACATTAAAATGGCATCTTAGAGGCCTAAACATGGAGGCATGCGCAATGACCCATTCATGAGGCATAAAACATAAATTCAACTCTTTAAAACGTTAAAGGAGTGACAAATGCAAGTATATGAGCATACTATATGGACTGAAATAACATAACAAGTGATGCCAAATCACTGAAATGACCCAAGTAAAGCATGCTAGTGACTTGAACACTCAAAGCTAACAAGCTAGAATGCCTTATGGCTATACAAAGCATGGCATACATGGTTAAAACAACTCAAATCAGAGCTTTAGCATATTAAAACAAAGCTAAAAACTTCATGGAGTCCAGCCAAAATCATGCTAGAATGGCATGTTACAACATGATGCATATTAAGGCAAATGAAAGGATTGCAAGACAAGTATATGGAGCATGTAAGAGGCCATTAAACCAACTTTAGGCAGAGGTAAAACATGGCAAAATAACACCAAATACTTGCTGAAATGGAGCAAAAACAAGCTAAGCATACAAGCTACCAACATAAGCCATTTATGGAAGCATTCAAGACAACAAGGAGAGGGGATGACCCTCTTCTATTTGAGACCTTAAAACACCATCCCCACCACTGAAATCCCTCTGGATTTCAGTGGTGAGAAAGCCAAAACAAGGTGATCTCAAAGCTTAAAAATAAAGCACAAGAACAAGGCCAAACAAGGCCTAAGGGGGTAAAAAACCCCAAACACAAAAATGACCTTAAACAAAGGTCTTAAGCACTAAAAATTAGAACTTTTATCAATTATAATCTAAGCTTAAAACAATAAGCAAGAAGGGCTAAAAGCTTAAGCAAGAATGGGGTATCTAAAGCAAGGAACTCACCCTTGTAGAACCTCTTCAAGAACAAAGCTCCAGCAAGTTTTCTGAGTTCAAGCCCACCCAAGAACTCCAAAACCAACTCCCTAGTACCTTAGCAACAAAGGGAAGGTGTATTGCTAGGTGTTTGTGTGTTAAACTAAGACAATACTACACTTTTGAAGCACAAAAATGGAGAAACAAGGCAAAATAGATACAAGGCTATATCTATCTTTCAAAGGTGATTTTTCTGAACCCTTGAGGAGGGAGGAGGGGCTCCCTCTTTATAGAAGTTCAAATTCTAAAGCTTCCAAGAGAAGCTAAGCAAAGGGAAAATCCTCCATACACGTGTATGGAGGGGGTCAATTGTGCATGCTAGCTGTACCAACTGGCATAAAATATCTGCACAAAGCAGATGAACAGGGTTCGGCCAAAAATATGGCCGATCGACCAACAAAGGTGCCGGCCGACCAAAAAAAGTTCCGATCGGCCAACACTTTTGGCCGATGACAAGAAAACAAGGCCGATGGCTTTATGCCTTGGCCGATGGGTTGAGGGGATGGCAAACAAGCCACCCTCTTCCCTCAGAAGCAAAAACACAAGTGCCTGGTCCTCAACCAAGCATAAAACAGACAAGTTGAGAGATCCTAAGGCAAGGTGCGTGACCGAGACCTCCGGGAACTCAAAATGAACATGAACATGGATGATCATCGAGTGTTCAAACGATGATGTCCAAGTCTTGAGGACGGTCAAAAATGGGGTGTCTACAGTTGCCCCTCTTTGACAGAACTCGAAAGTCATAAAGATGACAGGAGTGAATGTCAAAGCCCAAAGACGACCCATTTTTGACAAGGCCAAAGACTTAGACAAGCATACAAGATAACAAAGATATGTGCCTGAGGGCAGGGGCAAGATGCAAGGAACATGCACGATGCCGAACATAACTTATGATCATGCAAAGAAAACTGTAACGAAGCAAAACATGCAATAGTTAGGAGAACACAAATCTAACTACATTACATGCAGAAAGAATGTATGAGAATTATACAATTCTCTCTACGTCTCACACGAAGTACATACAATACCTGTCCGGTTCGTCTGGTCGCGCCAGCTTCAAATGAACCGTACATACAATATCGTGCCTGCAAAAGAAAGGAACTTAATAGGTACAATATCGTTAGAAACGTCCATAACAATGCAAGTGAGAAGTGCATGACAACGCAAGTGAAGTGGTGCATGACAACGCAACCTAATCGTGCACATAACAATGCGGTGAAGACAAGCATAACAATGCAAGTGAAGTATACATAATAATGCAATGCATTAACAAGTGCAGGTGAAATGCACAAAACAGCACGAACAATGCACTAACAGGTGCAGGTGAAGTGTGCAAGATATCGCGAACAATGCACTAACAGGTGCAGGTGGGGTGCGCAAAATAGCGTGAACAATACACTAACTGTGCACAAGACAGCGCGATGCGCAAAATAGCGCGAAATGAAATGCAAAATGCAATGCACTAACAGGTGCATGTATGCAGTGCGCAAGATAGCGTGATGCGCAAAATAGCGCGAAATGAAATGCAAAATGCAATGCACTAACAGGTGTATATGAGGTGCGCAAGGTAACGGGATGTGCAAAAAAAAACACGCTGAGGTGCGCAAAATAACGCGATGCGCAAAATTGCGCGAATGAAATGCAATGCACAAAACAGTGCGAATGAGGTGTGCAAAATAGCACGAATGAAATGCATGCAAAATGCAATGCAAGGGGGATATACTCCAACTACGCTAGAATCGTGAGAGGAGGAAAAACAAAACAATCAGGCACGTATACAATGCAACCTGAGTCAAATTCCAAACACGCTGAAATCGTGTAAAGAACGGGAGAGAGGGAGAAACATAGGGACATATCCCCGTGTTTTGGAACGGTATGAGCATTGGAACGTATTCCAAATGCTCTAAACCAGAAAAGGAGAAACCCAGGGAGACAACCCTGTGTTTCGAAATAGTATGAGCATTGGAACGTATTCCAAATGCTCTAAACCAGAAAAGGAGAAAATAGGGAGACAACCCCGTGTTTCGAAATGGTGTGAGCTTTGGAACGTATTCTGAATGCTCTTAACCAGAAAAGGAGAAACATAGGGACGTATCCCAGTGTTTTCGAAAAGAAGAAGAAACATGGGGATGTATCCCCGTGTCTTGGAATAAGATAAAGAGACATAGGGACATATCCCCGTGTCTCGGAAATGGCGCGAGCATTGGAACGTATTCCAAATGCTCTTAACCAGAGAAGGGGAAACATAGGGACGTATCCCCGTGTTTCCGACAAGAAGAAGAAACATAAGGACGCATCCTCGTGTCTCGAAAATAGAAGGAAAACCTCTCAGTGTAGCACACGCAAGAGAGGAAAAAAAAAAGAGAAAATCTCTCAGCGTAGCACACGCGAGAGAGGAAAGGGAAAACCTCTCGGCGTAGCACACGCGAGAGGGAAAAAGGAAAAACCTCTCAGTGTAGCACACGCGAGAGAGGAAAGAGAAAATCTCTCTGTGTAGCACACGCGAGAGAGGAAAAAGAAAATTTCTCAGCGTAGCACATGCAAGAGAGGAAAAGAAGCATCTCTCTGCGTATTACACGCAAGAGAGGAAAGGGAGCATCTCTCTGCATATCACACGCAAAAGAGGAAAGGGTAAACCAAACGCATGCCAAACGTGAAAGGAAGGGGAAAACCAAACGCGTGCCAAACGCGAAAGAAAGGACAACCAAACGCGTGTCAAGCGCGAAAGGAAGGGGTAGATCCAAACGCATGCCAAATGCGAAAGGAGAAAGGTATTAGTCAAAACTGAACCGGAACTTCTCTGAATGAACAGTACATACAATATTATGCATAAATGAGAAAGAAACTAAAAAGATAGAAACACAATACAATGCATGATGCTTAAGGAAAGCGATAAACAGATAAAGCGGCACTTCAGCAAGCACCTCACGAGGTGAGTGGCGGTGAACCGCTCCACTCTGACGGAGATCTCCCCCTGTGTTCCTCGAACACTAACCTTCAACTCGCAGCGCAAAGGTTCTGAAATGTTGACAAGGAGCAACATCTGCTGGGGAAACCACGGATGCCGCTTTTCTTCCTAATCATACTCACAACTTTCCCTATTCTTCAACGGGGTGACAGACTAGGTTGGATCAGTATCCAGAGTCGAGATGCATACCTGCTACCTCAACCTATGGGGCTTCCATACAGATTTCAAGCCAGGGATACACCCCTGGGGATTCAAACCAGACTTTAGTCTCGGAAATTCCAAACCTTTGCGTTCTAGGCAACAACCATTCAAACTCTAGTTTTCACCATCACGATTGATCTCCTAGGAACTCATCGCAAACACAGCCAAGATACCCTCTGGAAGGGACTGGTACTCCATGAGAGCACTTCTGATCGCCATTCTGGCATGAAAATAGTCGGCACAGTATTCTATTCACTCTGAACACACGGCTCATACAGCACACTGCTTATTCTGAACACACAGCCCATAACACAGTACTCTGTTTATTCTGCACACGGCTTATACAACACTTGGGGTGTACAGAAGTTGAAACATACTCAGATGCTCCAAATTTTGCCCTATTTGCTTTTGCTTTGTAGCCCGGAACCCATGTAGCTTCAGATAGGTCCTGGTTTTATTGTTCTTACATGACCTGGGTTGAACCCTGCAGTTTTATGAAAGGACGAATCCTGTTTTGCACATATGTGGAGAATGACGCAGCACTCCGAGCACAAAACGAATCTTTGAAATTGAGAAAAGGGTTCTCAACCGAGTATTGAGCCTACAACTGACCACAGTCAAAATGACTCAACAAAGAAAAACGAAAGGTAAACAACCTAAAAACACCGAGTAACACTCGATACGACTCAAAACAAGAAT
>JAPPVO010004394.1:0-28217 GCA_030407325.1 Camellia japonica | reverse complement strand
GAGAACTTCTCGGTTACTTTCACTTGCAACACATTTGATCATGAAGACCATCAGATGCCTACCACAAGAAAACAACTTCTTCACAATCAATAACACACCGTCTTAAAAGCCTTGAAAGGCACATGATGAGACAAGCAGCCTAAGAAGCAAAACCTAAAAAGGTTTACTCAAGTGGGAAGCTCTTTGAGGCTCCCCTTATGTCTTTACACATTTTTCTCCCCTCAAGTCTGAAAAAGTGGAAAAAGACATACCAACAATTTATTTGGACAAACATCCCTTCATTTTGCCGTAGTTTTTCAAGAAAATATTCATGTATTTCAAAACATGTTTTATCTTCTCAAAATTATTGCAACTGTTTAAATCTAGTATAAATTTCAGCTTCCTTCCTGATTAATGGGGAAAGCGAGGGAAAGAGGGTCTTTGCAACTGTTTAAATCAAACCCTGCGACAGAAAAATCAACCAAACATCATTTTCTTAACTACGTCATACAAATATTTAATGCAATTGTGTTGTCAATACTGTAAAGCCACAAATTATTTCAACTGAGAAAAAAAAGCAGGTGAATATTATTTCATGCAAAACGTAAAAGAACATAGCAGTCCACAAAAGTACCCATGAAGAGTAAAGTCCTAATAAATTAACCACCACAACAGAAGCAATTAGGTAACATGAATGCAAAAGCTTAAAACTTATGATATATAACCATTTACAAAGAATAACAACCTCCACAAAATTGTTATTTTATTTTCCTCTTTAAATTATCTCAGATTTCAATGTGTATTCAGTTCTGTACCTAATTATTCCATCAAAATTACAATTTAAATTGCAATTACAGAGAAAAGTTAACACATAAAGATACACTTCAAGCCGAAGACAAGAAGTAGCAAGTTTTAACCACCCAATAAACATGCATCTAATCTTCAAATGCAAAAATGCAAAATATAAGAGATACTTGAATCATCATATTATTGATACAATTGGGACAAAATTATTCACAGCAATCCTAATTAAGCACACTTATGGAGCAAAAAACTCAGTATCAGAGAATGCAAATGAAACTGCAGTGTCAGTAATATGATCACTAAAAGTTCAGACAAATATAGTAACAGAGTATACCTTTGCTGTTTGTGTGTCCACAACCTTGTTCTCAACTAAATCACATTTGTTCCCAACCAGGAGCTTGCATACAGTGTCATTTGCATATCTATCAATCTCATTCAACCATTGCTTAACATTGTTGAAGCTCTCCATCTCAGTGACATCATAGACAATCTGTTGTAAATCTCAATATACATGTAAGAATTCTTTGCAAGCTAAAAAGAAGAAGAAGAAAAAAACAGAAGCCCCAAACAATTTACATTCAGGCAATTATATCTGAATACTTATCAAATAATTCATTTATGTACTTTGCAACTTTTGCTAACCTAAATTAATGTTCTACACGCATTCATTTATATCAAGATCTGCTTCTTTTATAGCAAGAAGCTTTAGGAAAGTTCTACAGCCATTGCAATTCCTTCCAACATTTGTCTACCTCTGCAAGCAGCACTGCAGTGACATTAGATAACTATTCCTGTAGTCAAGTAATATCAACAGCCACAAATAGCCTTCCAAGAATAGTGGCAAATCCAATTATCACAGAGAGTATTTTCTGTTTCATGGACTGCTTTAAGCAACAAAGTGTTATAAAGATTAGTTGTAAGGTCCATTATAAAAATCTGAAAATGACAGTTATTATCAGAATATAGCCAGTTAGCTATGACTAAGTTCATTTAGAACCAGAATTGCAAATGGTGACCTTGTATGGGGCGAAAGGTCTATACAAGAAAGAAAATTGTTTCATTAAAGAATACCACTATGATTTCTTACAATGATTCCATGTGCCCCTCGGTAATAACTGCTAGTAATAGTCCGGAATCGCTCCTGTCCAGCAGTATCCCACTAAGAAGAAGACAACAAGAAAGCACCATTAGTATTTCTGATAAAGCTTCTTGCAGACAACAAAGCAATGCATAACTCTTCTCCAGCCAATATTTTCCAATATAGAACTGAAATATATGAAAAGCAAAATAAAAATTTCACAAGTAAAATGATGAAGGTGATTGGAAACTTAAGACAAAGCAAATTTAAAGACACGGGGAAAACTGGAAATTGGTTGTTTTCAAGACCAAAACCCTTTCCTAGCTTTGCCTAGTCTAGTTTTAGCCTTAGTACAGATCAAGAACCCAAGCAAAACTAATGCCTTCAAAGAAAGCTTATTTGAGACCAAGGAGTGTGGATCGACAAGACTACTGGTCTTGTTTGTAAAGTGAAGCCACTGTTGGATCAACACAAAGGGATGCCCGCACTATTCTCGCTGCTGGTTAGTCTTATTATATGTTCAGCTTTTTGTTGTTCTCTCTCTCTTTATATATTTTCCCCCTTTTTCTTTTTCATTAAGTTTTTGGGAATCAAGGGTACTTTTGTAATTTTTGGATTTTTTTGGAGATGTGTCGTAGTGATCACTCATAATACAGGTAAAGTTATGTTATTAGGCTTCTAAATACATTTTTTATTTGGTTCTAGACGACTTTAACTTTGAAACTTCTTGAGATTGAGTAATGTTAACCTTAATCACAGGTGTGACACCTATATTAACCTAGATGTGATGCCTAGACCCTTCTTTATCTTTCTTCTCCTCTTTATTTTTGAACTTCTAAAGCTTTTCTGAAATCCATAACCAAATCTAATTTACCCATGTTCCTGATCTATATATCCTACTCGACAAACACTAATGTTTTGTTCTAATTCAACCATAACTCATCAAAATAGCCCAAGGATCCCCACAAGCACCTTCCAAAAAGTCCAAAAAGTCCAAAAAGCTGCCATTCCATTGGATCTTCATCCTCATTAAATGCAAACCAATAAACAGAAAACAAGGAGCCCCATAGGCACCTTGCTCTTCATTTGTTTGAACCTTAGACAATTAGAGCATCACTACAATGTGAAACTAACTCTCTACTTTGTATGTAATTTGCCAAACAAAGAACACAGCAATTCAAGATCAAACTTTTGAGTTTTATTTTTTCAGACAATTTATAAATGGAAAACCCATAAGAAATATGTATCAAAAAGAGGTGGACTACAATAAGATATACCACTATGGAAGGGGAATAGCAGGCTGCAACTTATCTAGATGAAGCCAAAACCACTGCCAACCACCAGTCAGCTCAGCAGTATGGCAGCAACTAAATCATAGGCCTTGTGGAAAACAAAATTGTTTTCAAACGTCCGTACACATCAACAGACCAATCATTGAAAAGCTTCTATTGGGTTTTGAGAAAAGTACATCTGAGGTTTTTCTCCTTACCCATCTTGTCAAATTTAGTTTTTGCTGCAACCCAACAACCATTCAATATAGTCAATCATGGAAAACAACATTCTTTTCCAAATAAAACATTGGTCCCAACTTCTATTAAATACATAGAAACATAGAAACCAACCAAATCCTCATCTAGATTTCGCATAATCACACACAGCATATACATTACAATCACAAACAAATAGCACAAATTACTTACAATCTGTAGCTTGATTGTCTTTCCATCGAGCTCAACAGTCCTAATTTTCTGTAAAAACACCAGAAATACTAGTATCTTAGCTCAAAAACACAATATTCAACATAATAAACAGGAAGATAGAGAGAGAGACCCACGAAATCAACTCCAATAGTGCTAATGTAACTATCAACATACGAATCGTCCTGAAATTAGCAAAAATGGGAAATTAACAATAATAGCAACACATTTTTTTAGTGAAAAACAGTGAAATTGAAAATTTTAAACAAAGAAATAGAAATAGAAAAAATGTGAGATTACAAAGTCAACTCACAGCAAATCGGAGAAGAAGGCATGATTTTCCAACAGAAGAGTCTCCGATTAACAAAAGCTTGAAGAGGTAGTCGCTGAAAACGAAGAATACATACAAAACATATGTATAAATTAGGACAAACTCCGAAAAGAAAAAATCCAAGAGAGAGAAGAGAGAGAGAGTTACTAGTCGTTGCTCATGTTTTGCGTGATCGACAAAAATGGAAGATTCTTTCTATCTTTGTCTTGTGTGTCTTGAGAAGGGCTTTGCTTTCGTGTTGGTGGTGAGGGATTTGTTTGGGAATAATGAAAATGAAAATGCTCTGCACCCTCAGCGTTGTTTATATATAAAAAAAAAAAAATGCTTAAATGTCCTAAAATTCAACTAAAAATTTTATTAAGGCCAAGTTTGGCAAGTTAAAAAAAAGTTAAAAAGTTATCACTATTTATCAAAAGTCAAAAATTACAGCTGCACAACTCTTAATCCTAATTTTCCCCTACATATTAATTTATATAATTTTTTATACACATTTTTCCATAAAAAGTCAAAAAGTTAACCTAAACAATCATATTTTTTTCCTCAACTTCTTAGTCTAAAAAGTTAAAAAGTGCACTTATTTAGGACATTCCAAACAACCCAATGTCTCAAGGATTCACATTATGTAAGTCTCACACCCACCTTTTGTAAAACTTTTAGTAAAATATTTGAGGTCTCTAACATAAAATTTAAAAGCAAAATCGATAAAAATCAATAAAAATCTAGAAGCTGACTTTTTAACAGCTTCCAAAAGACTCCTAAACCATGTGGTAACATTATTATTATAAATAAATACATATTATGGTATTTTGTTTTAAAACAAATAAATTTATAATGAGTCACATTATTATATATAAAAATTATGTATGAATTTTTATTTTTATGACATTACTTTTTATATATGTATACATGTTATCTTATTTGACATTTGGGTAATATAGTGAAAATTTTATTTTAGATTATTAGACCATTCTTTTTATTTTTTTATATATTTATTTTTATAAAAAATTAATTAAAATAGTCACTTCCCAAATAACTTGTCATAGACAATCCAAAAAATATAATAAAATAATAAAGAAAAAAATTTATTAAAAATAAAGAAAGTTTTTTTAATAATTTTTTTAGAAAATAAAATTGTAGAAAAATAAGAAAAACTACCGTATAACCTCTTTAAATTAATAATACTTTTAAATAATAAAATTGCTCAGGACCAACGTCTTAAATTAATTTTCATAAAATTATAAGATAATACATTTTAAATATTTCATTTATATTTTATTGGTCCCAAATATTTTATAAATTAATAATTAATTTAAAAGTACATAACATCTTCTCTTCTTGACACCTGTGGAGCCAATTTTGCTACCGTATTTCCGAACTGAAGATATCATAACAATAGAATTATGGTAGGGATTCTAAATATTTTATTAAATATTTTATTAAATTTTTATATGGGTATGAGACTTATACATATATGGATTTGTATGAGTTGTTTGGTAGAATATTTGGGATACACCCCGTTTGTTTGGGGTTATAGGAAAGGGATTGAGATTGATAGTGAGGTGGACCCACTATATGGGTGTTTGTTTTGAGAGATGGGGAGGAGATTCCTAATCCCCTGTTTGTTTGGAGAGTTAGAGGGGGGATTGGGATTGGTAGTGAGGTGTGATCCACTAATGTTGTGTTTGTTTTGAGAGATGGGGAGGGAATTGATAGTGAGTTCCGGATTAGGATGGGCCTCCCCAAGGGGATTCGGATGGGCTTCCAGGACTTGGTATTAGAATAATAGTCCGGCGAACTAGAAATTTTTTATTTTTATTTACTTTTTATTTTATTTTTTACATGTCGGGCATTTTTTTTTAAACATTAATATTTAATTTTTTGTATTTTTTGTTAAGTAAAAATCATTATTTTATTATTTTTTATTTTTTTCTGAAATTTTTATTTTATTTTATTTTATTTTTTTAAATTTTTTTTACATGTTGGGCATTTTTTTTTAAATATTAATGTTTAAAGTTTTTGTATTTTTTTTATTTGTTTTATTATTTCATATTTATTTTATATAAAAATAATTTAACATCCCTACACTAACAACTATCATCAAAACAAACACAATTTTACTTAATCCCCTCACTATCAATCTCATCCATTCTACCTCTGAAAACAAACGGGCCTTAGTATTAGGATATGCCTTGGAAGGGGGATTGAGATGGATGAAGTAGAGGTGATATTAGAAAAATAGTCCCAAGGACTAGAAATTCTTTTTTTTATTTTTTTATTTTTTTTTATTTTTTACATGTTGGGCATTTTTTTTTTAAAACATTAATGTTTAATTTTTTATATTTTTTGTTAAGTAAAAATCATTGTTTTTATTTGTTTTATTTTTTTTTCTAGAAATTTTTAACTTTTTTTAATTTTTTACATGTTGGGCATTTTTTTTTTTGAAAATTAATGTTTAATGTTTTTATATTTTTTTATTTGTTTTATTATTTTATATAAAATAATTTAACAATTCATACATTAACAACTATCATCAAAATAAATATAATTTTACTTAATCCCCTCACTATCAATTCCCTCCATTCTACTTCTGAAAACAAACGGGGCGTAAGGGATTGTGTTGGGTTAAATATTGTTTGTTTGATTCAATACATTGTATACGCTTGTTTTAAATAAGTTGAATACATTAGATCTTTATGTTAATTATAATTCAATGAACTCTTAATTGGTTAAATATAGAGATATATCTTATATACTTTGAATCTTAACTTGGTTATTTGATGTGATAAATCTAATTGATCAAACCTTGATAAGTTAATAAATATAACAGGAATGATAGAGACTCCATTTTTTCTTTATCTCTAAAACTCCCATAAACACATGTCAATGAGTGAAAAAAAAAAAAGAAAAAAAGACCAATTCCAATACATTGGGGTGGTGGAGATTAAGGAAAAGGGGAGGCTTTTCCCAAATTGAGGTAAAATAGCAACTTATTTCCTAAACTAGGCCTAGTCTGGACAAAATTTCCAAACTCAGCTAAAGCGTAGTTACAAACCATGCTTTCACCGTTTTTGTGGCCCTTCCGCAGAAAATTTGTAAAATCGTAAAAGCGTGGTTACAAACCACGCTTTTAATTAAAAAAGCGTGGTTACAAACCACGCCTTTAATTAATTTTTTTTTTCAAAAAGCGTGGTTCCTAACCACGCTTTTAAATAATTTTTATTTTTTTTCATAAAATGTGGTTGCGAACCATGCTTTTACTGTGCGTTTAAATAAATTTTTGTTTTTTCAAAAAACGTGGTTCACAACCATACTTTTACTGTTCACCAAGGAAAGCGTGGATGATAACCACGCTTTTAATTGAAATCCAGTTTTGAAAGAAAGCGTGGTTCGTAACCACGCTTTTAGGAGCACTCACTGTTGATTATTATTATTATTATTATTATTCAATCCATATTCTATAATTCGCTCAATCATCTTGTAGATCTCTATATATAAATTATTGATATAAAATATCGTATTCATAAACAATCTTAGCTACCGAATTTTATTATTTTAATATTTAAAAATAAATTATGTAATTTTGAAATTATGTTTCGCATCCATTATTTTTTTTAAAAAAATGATAAAATTATATGTACGATTATCAGATCAATTTGATATTCACATAAATAATTTATACATAAAATTTTTAAAAAATAAACAGCATGCATTGTCTAAAGAGTAGTGAATTGTATAAAAAATGTAAATTAAATATTTGCTTAATTTACCTAATATTTTTTAAATTGCTATTTAAATATAAAATTTTAAATAAATTTTTATTTTGTTTTTATATAATTCAAATATAATTTAAAAAAGATCGATGATAGACAAAAATAAAAACAACAAATAAAAAATTTAAAATTTAAAATTTAAAATAAAAAAGAAGAAGAAAATAATGGCCTCAAGACACGCACCCTCCCAGAGAACATTTTGCGCAATTTCGGAGAGATTTTGTCGGGGCTTTTCCCAAACTAAGCCTCTATACTAATTTATTTCCCAAACTAAGCCTACTTTTGTAGAATTTTTGAAACTAAATATTTGTTATTCCCTTAAATTTTTATTGCCATGAAATATTTAAATAAAACTTCACACAGCATATATAAAGTATCTAATTTGCTAATTACTACTACAAACAGGAAAACAAAATAAAGGTATGACTATAACACTTAGAACACTTATAACACTTTAGAACGCCGTAGCTAGTTCAAACATAAGTATCCCACAAAAATAATTTGTAGAAACATTCAACATAACACATAACATAAAATAAAGCAACGAGTACAATACTTAACAGTTACATAGACAAATATTAGACAAACCTTTCACAAACTCATTGTCGAAAGAGTTATTTTAACACGCACAACATATAATTATGGATAACCTAATATAATTTAGTAGACAGATAGACGCTTAATCCTCGCTCAAATCAGCAATCTCAGAGTCCGAACAATCAGAGAGCTCAGGGTCAGAGAGAAGTGCAGGATCGTCCTTGATAGCCTTGATAGCCACAGCATTTGGTGCTGTTCCGTTCTTCTTGGCATCCGACTTAAGTATAGATAGTTCCATATCGCGGGCTGAACTACGGCGCATTTGAGAAATCTCACGTCGAAGTCTTTCACATAGTCGATCAACATTATCTGGATCTTCATTTTGGATCTGAACTGAACGTGCTTTCGGCACCTTCAGTCGATTTTCCCGACATAATCTTTCTATTTGCATTCGCTCTATAAATAGTGCGGGCCACTTCAGAAGTCTAGCGTCTGCTAAACCATATCATGTTTGATTATCAGATGAATCCTCCACAAAACCACATGGATCTCGATAGTACTTGGGCATGACAAAATGTCGCTTCCCAAACCTATCATGATAAGCATAAGAGATATCTAACAAAGTAAACAGTGTTTCATCTTCAGCATCGCCACTTCCTCTTCCCGTTCCTGTTCCTCGGCATGAACTCTCACCTCTTTCGAAGTTCTTACCCCCTGCGAGTTCCCTTCCCGTTTCTCTTCCTCGTCGTGAACTCTCACCGCTGCGATTCCTACTCCCTGCCGTGAATCTATACTCCATTTGATTTTTTCTCAATAGATGAACGATAGTTTCCTAGGGTGAACTGAATGGAAAGGTTGTGTGTTTACCATCACTCATTCAGTCCTTTATATAGTTGTTTGTCAACACTATTGCCATGTGGTCGTATTAATGTGACTTAGATGAATTCTGAAATGTGAGGAAAAACAAAGCATTTAAGTCGCGTTGCACAAAGTCACATGCATCACTACATGTGAAGAAAAAAAGTCACAAAGTATATAATTTAAAAAATTAGAAAGTCACATGCATCACTGCATCATTGCATAAAGTCACATGCATCACTGCATGAATGCACAAAGTCACATGCATCACTGCATGAATGCACAAAGTCACATGCATCACTGCACAAAGTCACATGCATTACATGCATCCCTGCACAAAGTCACATAGCATCTGAGGAAAAAACAAAGCATACAATTTATGACGTCTGTAAAAGTCACTGCATCACTGAGAAATGTTGGACGTATCACTGCGCCGAGCTATAATTTATTATCATACCATAGCTACTGTGCCCATGTGAATTTTTGCAATTCATAATGGGATAAGGGGGTGTCAGAACAAAACAACAAAACAATTAGACCCTTTGTGTTTAAAAAGCCACCCTACGCAGCTCCAAATAGATTCATAAACCTTGAAGATAAAATATTATAGAGTTAGAATATATTGAAGATTAATTTGTAGTAGAGTTAGAATGAATGGGTTTTTCGATGTATAGAACTTGAAAGTGTTACAAATAAAAGCTAGCCTAGTATGCAGACAAGACAACACCGACTTAAATCAACACATAGTTAACTTGAAATTAAATTGGTCAAATTTCTCCAATTAAATTAAATTAAATTAAATATGTAAGGTGAAAAGTGAAATTAAATATATTGTCAAGGCAAAATAAATTGAATTATATTTGTAAGCGGAAAAGTGAAATTAAATTTCTAAGCAGATTTGAACTTTGCTTAAAACCTTCAGATATGTACTGAGTAGTAAATAAAAGTCGAAGTGACAACTCTTATAAAGTTGATGCATAGTTGTTCAGGTCATAAAAGTTGACGTGACAACTCTGATGTATAATTGTTTACAATAATTTCAAACATACAGCTACCATGTGTAATGGCTTTTAATGCTTACACATGAGTTATCAATAGGAAGAGAAATTCGTAACGAATCTTGACATGTGTACTTATAAATGTAGTGATTTCATAAATTTCAGGTTCATATAACAAATAGTTGAAATACATCCGCAGAATAGATGAACAACAACATTGTCTTACACTCCAGTAACGAAGATACGACACAACATACAAACATGTATGAAAGATAAAGGTGTTTGATTTCTCATTCCTCATCTGACATGTAGTAGTCAGAGAGATATTTTTCATGTTTAAGACATTATTTCGCTCAATCACTGTCAAATCTCTGTTGCTTGCTTCTGCCATTTCGGTGGCTAGCTGAAGCATGAAATGTCGACATCTCCGCATCAACATTCTTGTTTTCCTTCTTAATTCTGCTAACTGCTTTTCATAATCACTCACATTTCGTCTAGCCATGGTCAATGAACGACGATGAGGTACTGGGCCCCAAAGTTACGTAGATCATTAAACAATTCTTTTTGCTCCGTTACCCTGAACGCCCATTCTGCTTGGATACCAACATAATAATCCTTCGGACTCGAGTACTTTTCGCTCTTGTAGTCATAAGTAAATTGAGGTAGTAGCCACTTTCGGATTTCTTTGACGGCGTGAACTTCTTGCACCTCTTGAAGACATTGTTCATAAAATAAAAAAATTAATAATAATAGTAATTGTAGATATATTGCTATTGTTATGACTTAAACAAACATCATACTGGGGTAGCGCTATTTATAGACATCATACTGGGGGTTAACTAGAAATGACCTGGTGACGATATTGAGATGTTGGGGCACTATGGAAGAAGTGATACCCGTGATATTATTTTATCTTATTCATTTCATGCAATCCTGAGTACCCATGACTTTGTGTACCTGTGATGTAGTCACGGACGTGATTGTCAGATAAAATCATAATTGTAGGTCGTCTTTTTGATAATGCAATCCCTTCATATTCAAGCAGTGAGTTGTCAAATTAATCAGTAATGCAATGAGTTGTCATATCGCCACATTAAACTATTTTTTCATGCTTACTTTTTTAATACAGTAAGTAGTCACTTCGAACTGACGATTTTAGTACAAATTGGTGTTTTCAATTTTTTTTAAATTAAATCATAAAATGAAATTGCGGCTTTAATTTTCTTTGTTTTAAAGTAATATTGTTCATAAACAACTATGAAACAGAGTGTAAGTAAATACACAACCTTCCAACTCACTTCGACCTACAAAACTGTCGTTGATTTTTTCACCAAAACAATGTTCAAAACAAAACAAAACAAAACAAAATAATAAAATGGCCACTTGATATGTAAAGAAGATTGGCATGGCAGCCTATATTTTATCTTATTTTCAGTTTACGAAACTTCAAGTCATCCCCTTTTCTCATCTTTGCATTTTCTGCTTCTTTTTGTATTCGGTAAATTACACTTCACTCCTTCAGTCCTTTATATAGTTGTTTGTCAACACTATTGCCATGTGGTCGTATTATTTTTAAAAAGTCAGAAAGTCACATGTATAGCGATCCCGGTTTCCTTTTCTTTGTATATTGTATTCCGGACTTGGTTCTGTGGTTGTTTTGTTGTCTCATTCTCATTTCCTTCCTTACCTTTGTATTTGAGTCTTGGGTTGTGTTGGGCAGGTTTGAAATAGGTTGGTTGTGCTTTCGAACCAAAAGTTGATGCCCAGAATTTGGCCCTCACGCTCGAGCGGGGCTTTTGACGCTCGAGTGGGCCCTTTGTTGTTGCTTCTCCGCTCGAGCGGGCGTTTTGACGCTCGAGCGTGAATTTCCATCTCCCAGTATTTTCTCTGCAGGTCTTCGTACGCTCGAGCGGGAGTTTTGACGCTCGAGCGTGACCTTTTGATTTTGTTCCTCCGCTCGAGCGGGGAGTTTGACGCTTGAGCGGGGACTATGTCTGCAAAACTTCTGCAAGTGTGCAATCGACGCTCGAGCGGCGCTTTTCACACTCGAGCGTAAGTCTGTATCTGACGCTCGAGCGGGGGTTTCCACGCTCGAGCGGGGCGACTTTTATATCAGTCCGAGTTTTGACTTTTTGGATCACTTTTTGATTTCCTTTCTCTCTCTTACTTTTTCAAAACCTCCATTGGAGAGCTCCTCTCTCTAAAACCTCACATTCTCTCTAGGATTTGATCTAGTTAGAGTGATCTCCTACCCTTGAGCCTTTACAAAAAGTGTTGGTCTTGGTGTAAGCTACATTTTGATCCGAAAATCTTGAGATTTAGAGCATCTCGAAATTCTTCATCTTCTCCCGTTGAGCTCCGAATTTGAGGTAGGGATTCCTACTCATCTTTATGATCTTTAACCTAAATGTTGAGCTTTTTGTATAAATGGTTTGGTTTGGGAAGTTAGGGTTTGAAATGTGTTATATTGGAAAGTAGAGTTTTGTTCTTTTGATTCAAACTTATGTGTTTTGGGTCTAAAAATGAGGTTATTGATGTTGTTGGTAATATTTGGGACCTTTGGGTCAATACTGAGAAAAGGGAGAAAATGCCATGTTTGGGTATATTTGGGTCATTAGTGTAATTAATGACAATTATTATGGAAATATGAAATTGAGTTGGAAATAATGAAATGGGCTCATTATGAGATGGAATAGTGGAGTTGGATTTATTAATCACTCACCTTTGAAAATTGTTGATAAATTATCTATTGATGTAATTATTTTCTGTTTAGAAATAATCGCCTTGGGCTATCGGTGGAGGATAGTCTTGATTGTTATAGACAATGCATGATGATTAGACGAACTAAAACTAATCAATTGGCTATGTCATCGAGTATGACGGTTGGGATAATACATCAAATTTATGTATTGATTGATCTTATATATGATATGTGTTTATATACATTGTGTTTTGTGGGAGGAGATAGGAGATGTACTCCACGGTTTAGGGGAAGATAGGGGATGGACTCCTAAACCGGATATTGTTTGGGAGGAGATAGAGGACGTACTCCATTGATACAGCAAATATGTGTATCTATTGAAGTGTTGATACAGCAAGTATGTGTATCTATTGAAGTGTTGATACAGCAAATATGTGTATCTATTATGAAGTATGGAAGTGTTCTTACGTGTTATTGATACAGCAAACATGTGTATCTGTTGTGAGGTATGGAAGTATTGTTGATATGACTTATAGTCTCATTAAATTATTGGCCAGGTTTTGAGCCTTATTCATAAATTGAGAACTGGATAAGTAATGGAAAATGGAAGGAAACATGGACATATCTGTCATGTATTTGAAATGGATAATGAATTGATTTATGTGAGTTAAACATTTATCAAATGCTAACGTTTTAGTTATTGTTCATATTATGTTTAGCATATCTCTACTGGGCGTTGGCTCACCCTATATGGGACATCATTTTCAGGTTCAGGTATTATGCCGCCTCCGAGATCTTAACTTGGATGGTTGTGGGAGTTGAAGACTCTTTTGTTTATTTTGTTGTATTACATGTACATCAAGCCAAGGGCTTATTTCATGTAGAGTTAGTACTCTCTTTTTGTAACCAAGTGTTGACTTGGAAAGTTGTAAGCCCGTAGGGCATTTGCTTTTGTTGTCAACATGTAATACATTTGTAAGAAATACTCTGATGAAATGTAATTATGCTTTATTCTCTTATGTCTAAGCATGTCAATATTGTATGTTTTATGGGTTTATTTTGAGGGCGTTACAACATGCATCACTGCATAAAGTCACATGCATCACTGCATCACTGCACAAAGTCACATGCATCACTGTACAAAGTCACATGCATCACATGCATCTTTGCATCTGAGGAAAAAAGTTACATGCATCACTACATCGCTGCACAAAGTCACATAGCATCTGAGGAAAAACAACGTACATTTAGTACGTATGTTAAAGTCACTGCATCACTGAGAAATGTTGGACGTATCACTGCGCCGAGCTACAATTTATTATCGTACCATAGCTACTGTGCCCATGTGAATTTCTCTGCAATTCCATAATGCGATGAGGGGGTGTCAGAACAAAACAACAAAACAATTAGACCCTTTGTGTTTAAAAAAGTCACCCTACGCAGCTCCAAATAGATTCATAACCTTGAAGATAAAATATTATAGAGTTAGAATGTATTGAAGATTAATTTGTAGTAGTTAGAATGAATGGGTTTTTCGATGTATAGAACTTGAAATTAAAACATGTTAACTTAAAATTAAATTGGTCAAATTTCTCCAATTAAATTAAATGAAATATGTAAGGTGAAAAGTGAAATTAAATATATTGTCAAGGCAAAATAAATTGAATTATATTTGTAAGCGGAAAAATGAAATTAAATTTCTAAGCGGATGTGAACTTTACTTAAAACCTTCATATATGCACTGAGTAGTAAATAAAAGTCAAAGTGACAACTCCTATAAAGTTGATGCATAGTTGTTCAGGTCATAAAAATTGACGTGACAACTCTAATTGTAATAACCCTCACCACTGTTTACTGAATGACTACTGATTACTGTTAAACCGAGGCAGATTATGATTGATAACTGAAGTAATCAAATTACTGAATTAACTGACTGAAATCTGAAACTGATTGATTGAGTGCATCTATTTGAATTGCATGTCTATCTGTTGCCCGTATTATTATCTGTTTATGTCTTTATGATCGAACTGCTAATTGAAGGCCTTATCGGCGGCCGAACCAGTAATCGATTAGTGTTTTATGATCATCATAATTTATGTGATTTTATGGTGTATTTATCTGAAATGTGATTTGGTATGATTAAATTAGATTAAATATTGACAAAATGCCCAAATTGAGCTTAATTACCAAAATACCACTTAATGGCCCACTATCTCACACACATTTGAGCCTTCACTTGATCACATAACACATTTGCTCAGCCATTTCTTGCTCTTTGCCGACTCTAGAGAGAGAGGTAGTGAGGGAGTTGTGTTTTCTTCTTGATTTGCTTTTGATTTGCTTGGAGACTTAGAGATTTTGTTAGAGAATTGCCATATTGAGCTTCTAGGCTTGAACTACAAGACTTAAAGTAGAGTTCTTGCCCTCTTGCTTTTGATTTAAGTCACTCCTTGCATGTTTGAGAGGAATATTGTAGATTAGAGCCAAGATATGGTTTGTAATGTTGTATTGTAGCTAGAATCATGCATGCATGTTTGTATTGATGAATTTCGAGTTGATTTCATGGCAAATTGTCATATGCATGTTCATAATTAAGCTTAAGTCCATGTTTTCAACTTGTTTTGAAAAGAATGAGCTCATTAGAGCATGTTTTGAAGCATGAAAGTTGTTTAAAACTCATGCATGTCATGGTTGTAGCATGTTCATGAAATTTGGTTTGAATTTGGATTTAATTAAACACCCTTGGGCTTTGATTTACCAAATTGATCTTTGAAATATGTAATATCATGTGTTTACAAGTGTTTTCCAGGTTTTTAGCCCAAGAGGATCGAAAATTTTGCATTTAAACTTGATTTTGAGCTTGAGGTTCAAATTTGGAATTTCCAGATTTTGGACCCACGCTCGAGCGAGGAAGACCACGCTCGAGCGTACACTTTGTGATCGTGCCTTCCGCTCGAGCGAGAAAAGTTACGCTCGAGCGTGAAATGGGTGCATCCAGTACTTTGCATGAGTTCACAGTCCGCTCGAGCGAGGAACTCACGCTCAAGCGAGGACTTGTGTCTCACGCTCGAGCGAGGGTCAAGCATCCATCGAGCGTAAATTTGGAGCATCCAGCATTTTTACTATAGCACACAGTCCGCTCGAGCGACGAAATTCACGCTCGAGCGAAGCTCCTTTGTCTGCATGTCTGCTCGAGTGTAGAAAGCCACGCTCGAGCGAGACCCCTGTTTTCTGAAAATTTCGTTAAGTGTTTGAAAGTACATCTTTGCATCCTCTTTCCATCCTAGGCATTCCTAGGGCATATTTAAGGCATCTTAAAGAGGATATAGATGTAGAACCACACCGAGGCAAATTAGGGATTAAGTTATTATCTTTCCCAACTGTGTAGCTTAGTGTGTGTTCAATCTGTAAACTGTGTAGGGTTGGCTTTCTGAGGAGACGCTCTAGTTCACTGTAGCCCAGAACTCTGTAAGTAACAATTGTGTAAAGATATGTTCAAATGATTATCTTTTGAATACTGAACTGAACTGTTTACTGAACTGGTATTATTTACTGAATGAATGTATGTCCTTTATTTCTGAACTGTACTGTGGCATCTTTAGCACCTACTGTTTACTGTTACTGTTACAGAGATCTCTGTCGGTTCCCTCGTTGGAACCACTACTGTTTACTGATTGATGGCCATCATTACTGTTCGGTCTTTTAAGACCTACTGTTTACTGTTATGCTAATGGATGTACCACATAAGACTGTTTACTGTACTGAACAACTGGTATACTGATTGAAATGAACCGTTTTCATTACTGTAAGGACATTCATTCTAAACTCCTTTACGCTTTATGTTATTCACTGGGCTTTAGCTCACTGCTCATATATATATGTAGGTGTACAGGCACCGGACCAATGCTAGAAGCGTCGGGGTAAACTCCAGTTTTGTCAAGCCAACCATTGTGCCTCACTGCGAGGTTCCAAGCCTGTTCAAGCTAAGGCTTAGGGGTGTTTTTATTTCCCCGTCTGTCTCTGTACTGTTTGTAATTCGTATAGACTGTTACTGTACTGCATAATAGGGTTTTTAGTCCCTGCTCTGACTGGTTGTATATATTGTACATACTGTTTGTCTCTAACTGCATATATGTATGAAAAATCTTTTTGGCATACAGACTGTCACAGCTCATTGGGCATCGTTCTATTATTGTATTGGCTTCCGCCATGCCCCTGTACTCTGTTCTACTGTATTACTGTTAAGCAGGCCTTCGGTAATCTCGGGTTACTGGTCGGTTACGGTGCTAAACCCATAGGGGCGGGTTTGGGTCGTGACACTAATGCATAGTTGTTTACAATAATTTCAAACATACAGCTAACATGTGTATATGTGGTATAAATATCGCATCATACCACAACAAAAGTTTTATAGCTATTTCGAGCGATATCATCATGAGATATACAGTGGTTGATCTATATTCAGCAATGGGTCGCTATTGGGTTGTAGATGGAGATGAATTTCAATACCCATTAAATACAAATTTGCGTTACTTACATGCCGCCGTCAATACCATGAGAGCTGAGTGGGAATTTCGCATAACTCGAGCAAACGTTCTCGTTGAGCTATGTCGTGAAGTTAATATTAAATTTCCTCGCCGGTTAGCCATGCGTATGCCAACTGACACTCCACAATTGTTGCAAAGGGCATTACATTGTATCCATGACGAAGTTAATCGCATGACCTAACGTTTGCAAAGGTTCGAACTAATGAAGACCACAAATGAGCGTGCCGAAAATGGGTTAATGGATGATGCACACTAGTACTTCGCCTGGAGCATGGATGTTATGTATGAATCTGATATTGAGATGTCAGATGATGATGATAATGAATGAAATTGTTTGCATGAATGACCAAACCATTTATGTTGTAATGGATTTGTAATGCTTATCCACGACTTATCAATGAAGGAAGAAATTTCAATAGTTTTTTAATAGTTCTTGTAATTCTACAAATAACAAATACCTTTGTTTTCTCTCCGTTATTGTTATTTTGAAGAATGCTAATTTAACTAGGCTTTCATGATTTCATGCATTATTGATGTGGAATATAATGATGATACTGAATGAACAATTATGAAATTATTTTCTCAGTCGCAGACAGCACTGTGAAACACACCCACAGTGAAGTACGTAGATGTAGAACATGTACCTCAGTCAAAAACTTATGTTGCTTGGGGTTCTTCGAATACTGAGGGGAGTAAAGTTGAAATATAATCTCAAACCGGGCATGAGAATGAGTCACCCACAGTCAAGTAAGAAGATGTTGAGCATGTACCTCAGTCAAAAACTTTTGCTGCTTGGGGTTCTTCGAATACTAAGGGGAGTAAAGTTGAAATACAATCTCAAACCAGGCATGAGAATGAGTCATCCACTAATATCTGGAGTTGTAATAAAAATAGCCAGTCCAATGGTGGCAACGAGTCGGTTGTTGAAAAAAATCAGATTTTAGGGAACGACACAATGTCAAAGGCAAATGGTTGAGGATCCAGTAGAGGGAGTTGGGGTTCTTCGAGTGAAGAAGGCCACAGTGATAATAGAAACGAAGGAATGTGGTGTTGGAAAATTAAAGAATTTGGGTGCTGGAGGAACTATTTATTATTACAGAATTTGGGTCCAGTTGAAAGGGTAATATATTCTATTGTTAAAGGGTAACACCAATTTTGGTGTCATGAATCTGAAGCCTGGCTTACAAATTTTTTTCTATTTTTCCTAAAATAACCATAACTTGTTAAATAATCTATTATTTTAAAACTTATATGAAATTGTAATTATGGGTAAAATCGTAAATTACCAACTCAGTAAATAACTTACAGGTTCTGTACTCACGTTGTAATTATGTGTGCACACGTTGTTTAAAAAAATCAATGTTCTTAAAATTTTTATTATATTATCAGGTTGTGTACCTTTTTTTTTTGGGTAGTCTTATGTAATTTGAAATTTGTGTGTGTATGTGTTTAAAAAAAAAAGTGTATAGTTTATTATTGTAAAACGAAAATCCACATGGTACCAAATGCAGCACAACTTCAATCTCTTATGTATATAATCACCCTGTTTAAACCCATTGTGACATCATGATTTGAATATTTGAAGTATTTAGGAAATCATCAAAATAAGTAAGAATAAAAAATTGTAAAATTCTATTTTCGAATAAATAAATATGGCACATTTACATCCTCTGTACAAATTTGATTTACAGTCCATATCACACCCGCTAATGCCCTTACCTGCCCCCACTCCCACAACCCCGACCGTGGACCCCCCTCCTCAGTCTCCTGCCGTAGACTCTCTGAATATGTGGCTCCCCCAATCGTAAATGCGTATCCTGTGGCACTCACTCCCCTGCATATGGCCCTCTACTGACTGCCAGTGGAGCTCGTGAGTGTGACCCTTCCTCTCCTGCCTGTGCTGCCCCTGATCCTGTCTCTGGCCGAAGATCAGATACTGCTGTGAGTTGTGAAACTCCTTCATCTGGTGCAACTGTATCACGATCTGCAGCTGGACCTCGACCTCGACCTCTACCTCTGCCTCTGCCCGCACCCCGACCTCGGCCGCGACGTTCGCCACGACCATAACCTCGGCCTCTCCCTCGCGCTCTGGAGGGGGGGCCTCAATATGGGCTTCATCCTCAACGTGGGAGATGTCAGTGAGAACTGCATCATGTGTACTTATGGTCGCGGTCGAACTAGTCCCCACAAAAGTAGGTGTATGTAGTATGGGACTATGTGATGTACATGTATCAACCCCAACACTACAAACACCTGAACTGTCTAGTGGTGGTAACTGGGTGGGTGGGGTAACAACGTTATGCATATATCGGGGCGGTGTCCAATCAGGGTCAGCTATATAAGGTATGCCAGTATGCTGGGTAGGATGTACGTGGAGGGAATCTGGAGATATGTATGGGGTAGCATGTGGTGGGGTGACTGATGTCCTAGGACCTGATGTGGCCAACACTGACGTGGACGGCACCGATGTGTCTGGAGCAGCTACTGCACTGTGTACACCGTAGTGGCCAAAATGTATACAATCTCCCCGATAGGCATGCTGGATCGCCTCGTACAATAAGTCTCGGATCTCTGCAATAGCCTGCAAGGCATGCTGTCCATCACTTCTGAAAAGGGCGTCCGCAGCCAAGTGATATGACCTCCCAGCTCCAACCACCTGAACAAAAATGCAGACGTATTAGGCTACAGTTGA
Organism: Camellia japonica; assembly: GCA_030407325.1. Taxonomy (NCBI): domain Eukaryota; kingdom Viridiplantae; phylum Streptophyta; class Magnoliopsida; order Ericales; family Theaceae; genus Camellia; species Camellia japonica. The sequence continues at coordinate 8,225 of JAPPVO010004394.1, read as the reverse complement.
TTGAAAGTAAATCAATTATGATCTTAATAATCATCTGACACATACTATGATACTCACCAATGCCTTAAGATAAGGCCCAACTCCTTGATATCTAGACTCAGACAGGTGGCTCGGATTACCGACTAGTAGGTGTGCATGTCGCCGATACCACAACATGTAAGGGTCGAAAGAGGAGAGCACCTTATCGCTCCAGTCAGCCTGTATAATATTGTCCCGACGGGCATCCCACAACTGTATATATCCCATATAAAACAAACTCCAGTCAGTGCCAGATCGGCCACGTCTATCAGTTACATGCAACCGCCACTCGGTGTCGAACCGATTCGGCACGAACTGGACCAGACCAAACTGTCGGAGGACACGATGGGGGAGATGCCACTCAACCACATCAAAACAAATAAGTGGCACTCTCGCCATCCATATCTCCTGACCTGGTTGGCAGTAGTCGGGGAGCGTACTGAGGACCCCAGCATAAGGCTGCTAGATAAACTACAAAAACGACAAGTATATTAAAATTCGCTCATTAACTCAAAACATATACAATGAACAAGACAACTAAAATTGAGAGCAAAATTTCATACCTCGCCCTCGATCATCCGGTCGAGCTGGTCTCTATAAACGACGACGACGTGGGTCGATATGACTTCGTGGCCAAAGTCAACCCTCCACCGGTAGGGATGGCAATTTGAAACCGACCCGACGGGGATCCCCGACCCCGACCTCGATTTTAGCGGTTTTTTCCCGAAAAATACCCCCGACGGGGAGGGGACGGTATTTAAAAACCAATCCCCGATCTGTTCGGGGCCGGGACGGGGATCTGTTTTCAGCCCTGCCCCTGGCCCCGTTTCCCGCCCCGTTTTCCCCCGAAGCAAAATTATAATTATTATATATATATATATATATATATATCAAAACTTCCCTCATTTCATCTCTTTCTCAGACTCACTCATTCTCTCTATTCAACCTCTCTTCCTCTCAGTTTCACTCTCTGTCTCTCTCTCTCAAACACTCCCACCACCGACCGTCGTAGACTCCCTCCCTCCAGGGGAGGGCCTCCGCTGTCCTCCTCTCACCACCGACTCCCTCCCTCCGGCGGAGGTCCTCCGCTGTCCTCCTCTCGCCACCGCCGATTCCTTCTCCGCTGTCTGAGATCTTCGCCGATCTGCAACGATCGAGCCATCCCTCTCTCTCTCTCGGCTTCTCTCTCTCCGCTTTAGATCTCCGTCGTCTTCCTCTCTCTCTCTCGGCTTCTCTCTCTCCGCTCCAGATCTCCACCGTCCTCCAGATCTCCGTCGATCTGCAACGATTGTTGTTGAATGTTGTTGTTGATAACAGATCTGTAAGATAGATTTATTTATTTTTTGGATTTGTAATAGCATTGTAATCGCATTGAATGTTGTTGTTGTTGTTGTATATCTGTTTCATTGTTGCTGTTGTTGTAGTTTGATTTTTTTTTTTTTTTTCTTTTGGTCGGGGAATGATCGGGGTCGGGGAAACCCGATCCCCGTTAGGGAATGGGGACGGGGGCAGTGATGGGCTCCCCGTCGGGGTCGGGACCGGGGACGGGAGAAATTGCCACCATCGGGGATCGGGGACGGGGAAGGTGATCCCCGGCCCTGCCCCGTTGCTATTCCTATCCACCGGCTACCTTGAGGTCCGGGTGGCAACTGCATGTCTCCCTAGCCCATGAGAAGCTCACCAGGAGCAACCACTTGCCTCTTAGACGGGGCAATGCGAATCAATCTCTCCCACGCCCAAATCTGCAATAGTTTGAACACAATTACAATACTGATATATGTCATACAAATTGAATTGACATGTAATAAAATTCTTACTAACCTGTAGCAAGACAAGTGGTCCTCCGATCTCTTTCGCCCCCACCTGAGCTGCTTGACATAGCATCCTATACAAGCATGCCAAAGCCGCGCCACCCCAATTGTACTGGCTGATCTCATCAATGTCTCTCAGCAATGGCAAGTACATCAGCTTGAGCAAGTTCTGTGACTTATCAGGGAGAAGTACCCCCCCAATAAGCCACAGAATATATGCTCGGGCATGGTGCTGTACCAACTCATCTAGAGCCTGATCTAGAAGAAGACCAAACTGCTCGGCCAGCCACCTAACCCTCAGTCTACCTGCCTATAAGTCTGCAGGTGTAGGTGCTACTCCCAATAGCTCAGCACATAGGGCTATCCACTGTTCCCTCATCAATGATAGGTCAACTCCAGTAACTGCTCGTCCATCAATCCGTAGACCATATAGGACAAATACGTCCTACAATATGACGGTGGCCTCCCCGATCGGGAAATGGAATGTATGAGTCTATGTACGCCACCTCTCGACGAGAGCAGTGATGAGTGGGTGGTCGAGTCTAATATGCTCGATATGGTAGACACCATAGAATCCCGCGCGTAGTATATACTGCAAGGCTCTATGGTCCAACGGATGGTCCCACAAGCCAAAATCTGCCCGGCGGCATGTCAATATGGTGCGTTCCGCGTCCTGCATAACAGAATGACTAGTTTAAATAATAGCATTATTACGTAATATAAAACAAAATGCAAGGTATTTTAATTGTAAGCGTAAAGTCCAACAAACATTATTGCATACCGGATGCTCCCATATACTGTCAGCCCGATGTGGATGACTGAAAAGTGGGACCTCATCAGGTAGATGCGCCATGAAGCCTGTACAAGTGAAATACTAGATCATAACAACAAAAATCTCATTTAATCATAACAGAAAAACTGTAATTATTCCATAAATTACGATTTGTAAAAGAAAAGTATGCTCAGCTATTTCAAAATTTAAATTTCTGTGATACTGTATATAGAAGCAATTCAGTAAAAATGTAATTAATTTTTATTTCAAAAACCTCTATTGGTTAACTGTAATTTAATTATAACAATTAAACTCTAATTAATTTCATACATGACGACTTGAAAAAAAAAAATGTGCTCAGTTATTTTAAAATTATAAATTTGTGTGCCACTAACATGGAAGTAATTCATTAAAATCTAATTATAATCATAAAAAAAAAAACTCTAATTATTCCATAATTTATTATTTTTAAATATATATGTATATATACATATATATTTGTACTTTAAGATTTAAAATTATGTGTCATTAAATATGATAAAAATTCAACAGAACTTACCGTTATGTATGCTATAATTAATATAGAAATCTTTTCCAAAATAATTTTAGGGTCTCAGTTACATAAGCTTAATAATGACCATGAACATAGTGCAGTAACATGTAGATAGTTTTCCTACATAAATATTTGTCAAAACATTGAATGAGAAATTTTTTTTTTTCAATAATAGGTTGATGATTACAATTATGGCATATTGGACAAAACTTAATTATTGATTTTGTAATGCTAAAAGTTGGAATAAATTATAAAATTTTTAAATTACATAAATTTATTCATAAATTGTAAATGTGAACAATGGTTGCAGCATTTGAAAATATTAAATTTATTCATAAATATTAAATTTTCAAATGGTAGAAGAACTATTTGATTAAGTATAGAATTTTGTAATACATATTTTCAATCAAGTACACAATAAAAAAACGCCTATGTGCTACAGTTAAATGTTTTTGCATACATTTTTAGTTTAATTTATTTGCTTAATATGTTAGTTATAAATTTTTTTGTAATATAAAACAATTCAATTACAATATATAAAGAATTAAAAATTAAAAATGATCTATTACAAATAAAAAATGATCTATTTAAAGAATTAACAATTACAACATAGTTTAACATGGGGTCATTTGCATTACAAGCTCAAAATTCACATGGGCTGTCCAATTACATTCTCAAAATTAAAAATCGCAAACCATTTTACAATTTCACAATTCACAAAACTCATGTAAGCATTACATAGTCTTCATCGACCAAGCCGCACCGGACATGTTCCCCTATCATAACCTGTCACGACCCAAAACCCGCCCCTAAAAGTTTGACATCGTAACCGGCCAGTAATCCTAGATTACCACAGGCCTTCTTGTACATAACATAATTAAACGGGGCTCGCGGAAGCGAAACTAAATACAATAGTCCAAAGAGCTGTGTATTTATATGAACAAGTACTTACATGCTAAAAAATGTTAATTTACCCACTACATTACATCACATATAACAAAAGATCATATACATCGCATAGGCAAAAGCCACAGATACAACAAGACAAAGCTCACAAAATGGCCTTCCAAGCCTAGCCCCGACTCGGAGGCACACAAAACTGGTAGGCTCGATGCAAAACGGCGGCTCAGCTTGAACTCCGCCTAGGCTTGACTCCCAGAAGGCTCACCTATAAATACATAAATACAAACAATGAGCTAAAGCTCAGCAAGTAACATTAACGTAAAGGGGTTAGTGAACGAACTCCAACATTTCATAAATCTGTAAACCGTAACATTCATAAACATCATCATAATCATCTCATAAGAACATACATAATGGCATACTCCATAGAACATAACATGTGTCGACTAACGACTAGAGTAACCGGTCCCGGACACCGATTAAACAGATACCGAGATCTCGTAAACGGGTCATGGGTTTGTCCTTCCATGCCGTCCCCCATGACTTAAGCGCATGGGCCTACATGTTCTCGCCCCCACGACTGAACTAACTATGGATGCCATACTAGATTCGCAAATAGGACATTCGTTCACAGAAAACATTATCATTTCAGAAATCATTCATAACGTATCACCTTGAACATATTTCATAAGAACATACCATTTACAGAAATGTCACTTACAGTGGGTTTCCAAAATCGGTGGCACGGTCTTCACTTCGTGACCTGCAAACATCAACATTATAACACATATCCTTAACTCATATTATCATCAAATCAAGTTCATGCATTCTCTTAATGGTGTTTCAGTCTCATAACCTCGTTATCTTGACGTAATGAAAGCTTAAACATGCTCAAAATGCGATAAGGATGCCAAAACATGCATTAAAACACTTTTTAAAATTTCCTGAAAACATAGGTCCCCGCTCGAGCGGCCAAACCCCCGCTCGAGCGGACTGTGAACGAGACAGAGATGCTGGATGCATGAAATCCCCGCTCGAGCGGCCAATTCCCCGCTCGAGCGGACTGTGAAAATTCTGGGTGAAAACCAGTCCATTTCTGCTAAATCGTGGGTCTCCATTTTGCCAAAATCAACCTCTCAAAATCATGAAATTCAAGGCTCAAACACTTGCAAAACAACCTGTTTAAACCATTACATCTTCAATCAAAACTCAAATGAATCACATAAGAATCAAACCCTTGATTTCAAATGAAAAGCCATGATCATGTACATGAAGCCTTCTTAGCTCTACATCCATGGAGTTTTTCTCAAATCTTGTCAAAAATCATAAGTTCATGCTATGTAAAGCCATATATACTCAAATTAAACATATGTCCCTTTCAATCTTCTTCTTTAACATGAGATCACACATGATTCAACCTTAATTGAAGAAAATAGGAAGGAATTCTTACCTTGATCGCTAAGTTGAAGAGACTAAGCTTGATTCTTCTTCTTTTCTCTTGGTTCCTCTCTTCTCCTCTCTTCTCCCCCGAATTCTCTCTTCTCTCTTTCTTTCTAGGTTTTCCTTTCCCCTTTGTTGAGTCAAATGAGGTCAAAGCCTCATCTTTATCCATATATATCATATAAACCCAATTAAGCCAAAAACATAAGCCAAACGGGACTTAGCGAATCAGACGAAATTCAGTCCTCAATTTATTTTCCCAAATGGTTCTAAAAATTCCCGGTATCACATAGACGTGTTCAATTTCATTTTCTGGATCCATTACGGTCGCCAATTTCAGTCCCGAAGTTGTAATTCCAACAGATATTTTGCTAGTTCAAACAGATAGTCTCTCATTAATTCAAATAAACACATAATTAATTATCGATCATTACGCCATACGATTTGGGGTCATTACACTCTCCCCACCTTAGGAAGTTTGGTCCTCCAAACTTTACTTATCCTGGCAGAATCTCAATCAGAACTCGTAGTCACATGTCATTCAATAGTTCACAAGGTGTCATCATACAGAGGGAACAACTCTACAGTTCTATTCAATTACTCAAATAATTGGTATATAATAAACATATTTCACACATGCTGAAGTCAACTAACAAGTTCTATAACGTTCAATGCAAAGGCAGTCACATAATTAGAACAATCCATAGCAAGGGTAATACCAAAGGGAAGTTGTTCCATCATAGTTATAGTCAATTTGTGTCAAGTCAGATCTAATTCATTTCATCATAGTCATATGTTCATATGTTTAGTATTTTCCCATTGCATAGGTAACAGTGCTAACATCATAATAGGTAATTGAAATCATACCCGCATTCGCTTTTCCACTACTTTGTGTCTTATCTGAAATTAAAGTGTAAACTCGTGCTTGTCTCAAAGTATTCCCCTCGGGGGTAGCTGTTGTGGTTGTCTTTGGTGCTATTGTTGATGTATTTTCACTAGTAACAGGTCTTTCAGTTCTTGGGTAACCTTGTGGACAAGCTTTAGCTAAATGTCCCTTCTGTCCACATTTGTAGCAAACTCCGGATCCACGGCGACAAATACCCCAATGCTGCTTCCCACATTCTTTACAAGTAGGCACACCTCCCTTTGTATTATCATTAATGGTTAAGTTCGATTTGTCATTCACGGAGCCCACGGATTCACTAACCATTTCTACTTTCTGTTTCTTGAACTTCTTACTTTCTGCCTCGGTCATTGATGATTGGGACATCTTCAAATTAGCAATATTTGTTTCGGACATTAGAGCTCTGTCAAGTACACCAACATACTTTTCCAATTTCAACACGTTCACCCTATCCAGTACCTCGACATGTAGGCCACCCTCAAATTTTCTTGCCTTTTTATATTCCGTGTCAACCATATGTGGGGCATAACGAGCTAATTCAGTAAACTTACTTTCATACTCTGCTACTGACATTGTACCCTGCTTTAGCTGTTCAAATTCAGATATTTTCCTGTCTCGCATACATTGTGGAAAGTATTTTTCATAAAACATCTCCTTGAATCGGTCCCATGTCAAATCCCTATTCTGATCCCGGACGAGCATCCACCATCTTCGAGCTTCTTCTGTCAGAGTAAATGTTGCTAGTAAAACTTTATAGCCATCCGTACACGGAAACACCTCAAAAATTTTCTCAGTCTCAAGTACCCATGCCTCTGCTGTTAATGGCTCAATACCTCCTGCAAACTCTGGTGGTTTCAGTTTCTTATATTTCTGTGTCAAGGTGATAATATCATCATTATTCATCTGTTCCACTTGCACTGGTGGTGGTGGAGGAGGCGAAAATGGCTGTCTCTGTTGTGGTTGTTGGTTTTGTTCTAGCTGTTGTCTAACCAACCCAGTCAAAGCTTCTACCATTCTTTCCAACCGAGTCATTCTAGCATCAGAAGATTCAGTCTCATCTACATTCCGTGCATTGGTGGTCTCCATTTGTCTATAGAACCCATAACAGATAGAACATTTCATTCTCAACATCATGTTTCCTCTGTTATCTCATCATTACAGTTCTTGTTTCTCATATTCATAAAACACACACATGCACACATGTTTATGCCATGCCCTATCTCTTCTAGGACACCCTACAGCTCTTATGGACACGTGTGTAGGTAAATAACTCGTGCGCTCTGATATCATTCTGTCACGACCCAAACCCGCCCCTAAAAGTTTGACATCGTAACCGGCCAGTAATCCTAGATTACCACAGGCCTTCCTGTATATAACATAATTAAATGGGGCTCGCGGAAGCGAAACTAAATACAATAGTCCAAAGAGCTGTGCATTTATATGAACAAGTACTTACATGCTAAAAAATGTTAATTTACCCACTACATTACATCACATATAACAAAAGATCATATACATCGCATAGGCAAAAGCCACAGATACAACAAGACAAAGCTCACAAAACGGCCTTCCAGGCCTAGCCCCGACTCGGAGGCACACAAAACTGGTAGGCTCGATGCAAAACGGCGGCTCAGCTTGAACTCCGCCTAGGCTTGACTCCTAGAAGGCTCACCTATAAATACATAAATACAAACAATGAGCTAAAGCTCAGCAAGTAACATTAACGTAAAGGGGTTAGTGAACGAACTCCAACATTTCATAAATCTGTAAACCGTAACATTCATAAACATCATCATAATCATCTCATAAGAACATATATAATGG